>BMAO01016367.1:0-65238 GCA_019973975.1 Trichonephila clavata | reverse complement strand
CGGATCCCGGTGGTTTTTTGAAATCCCGAGATTAAAATAACTAGTACAGGGATTTAATTTTTTCTAAATTATATTTTGAGATTTTTTTCAAAGTTTTGTGAATCTGGTATTACATTTAATGTATCTTATTTACTTTTTTTTGTACTGTATACGTTTAATGTCAGTTTTCTTACGTGTTGAACCTTGAAGGTTTCGAGGCGGGTGTGCATGTTAAACCGTGAAATTGATACATCAAATTTCATATATTTTATATTCATCATATATGTTTCTCTTATTTTCTTCTGTAACTTTCACCCCATTGAGAGTGGGGTCAGAAAATGGCGATTTCTCTCACCATCAGGATGTCCGGTGTCAGCTAACTTGGACAGAGGCAATTAGAATTTTTGGAAGATATCTAGTAGGGTTTTCAGCCCCAAGGTCCCGGGATTCTGAAACTCCGGGATCCAGCGTTTTTTCCAATCCCGGGATAAAAATAACTAATTCCGGGATTTAATTTTTGTCTGAATTATATTTAAAATATTTTTTCTCATTAAAATTTTCTAAAAATTTAATTTTTCCAAAAATCTATATTTTGTTTATGAAATATGTACGTAGAATTTATTTGTGCAATTATAAGTGCTAAAGGTAAAAAAAATAATGCACTGCATATAAAAAATATATGCACTGCTCTCATTTCTCGTATGGGAGAACGTCGTACACATCTAAGTGACTCACTGCAATGTTTACACAATAATATAAGCAACATGTCAAGAATAGATTTTTGTCACAAGTAAATGCCTTTAATTACATAATAGCGGACCTGCTTGGAAGACTTGAGACACTTTAAATCCCATTGCATTACTAACAGCTCATGCAACTGGATCTTCAATTTCAAATGAGGTAACACTTGAAATTGAATCACATTCTGATTCAATGTAACTGGATCAATTTTTATGTGTACAAAAACCATTAAGTGTAGCAGAAGTACTAAGTTATCAAAGAGGTATATGCACCACTGCAGTCTATTAGATTTGAGACACTGTCATCAAAAATTTCAAAAAGAAATATCTCTTTTTTTGAAAATGGAGGGAGACGTGGTGACTACCTGAAAAGAATATTCTCTTATTTAATGACGATAATACTTACTAGTAAAGAATTCAAACGAGCATTTTCTACGGCAGGACAATTTGTAACAAAAATAAGGAAACGATTCAACGATAAAACGCTGGAGGAGCTATATTTTTATAAGCTTATTTACAAAACACAAAAAATGAAGAAATGTTTTTTTTTTTTAATTTCATTATGTACTATTTTTTATAGGTTTTTTATGATGAATTAATTTTTTTATTTGTTTCATTAAAATAATATTAAATCAATTTTTAATTATATTTTCAGTTTTATTATGCAATTTCAACTATGCTGATATGTAAGTAGTTTTAATGAATAGTCCAATCCTAATCCCGGATTTGGATAATGTAATCCGAATTGAAAATATGACACGGGATTGCAAACCCTAAAACGGATCTTACAAAGGATTTCAAAACCATAACCTTTTGGGCCTTCTAGAATCTTGCCCCCCCCCTGCGGTGCGAGAGTGTACGTAGTTACGCCAATGTTACAGACCTCTATAAAACCTGAGCAAAAGATTCCTTCTAGAGAAATAAAATATAGTATGTTATTAAAAAGTATCAAAATTACGGACTTTATAAAACCATCATTCTGTATAAGCGTTGAATTCCTTAAAAATTCCAATAAAACTTTAAAACGAATGAATTTTGACTACTAGCATATTGAAGTAAATCTTAAAGAAGGTGGTCATAGTTAGCCGAGGGGACATGATCGCCAAGTTGTGGCCGGGGTATTATCGAGGCGTGGGTCTGAAACCTAGAACCACTGAAAACTCGCCGTGTAGAGGGGCTGGTGTACGTTTAATCTACCACTGCACAAAGTCTTTCCGTTGGTTTGGTTGGAAGATTGGGGATGCAAGTTCAGGTGTCCTCGTGGATTTTTTTTGGTTTTTTTTATATTTTTTTTAGTAATTTTAAGAAAAATATGCTAAAATTAAGAAGAGAAAAATAAATTATTTAACTAAAATGGGAAAAAATGGGTAAAATTGACAAAAAATAACATAAACGCGGTCCATTATGTATCAAAGGTTTATGAACTCATTTTCAATTTTTTTTTCAATTCTGATGTGTTGCTATGTTATTCATTGTCAAAATGACCTTCAGGATAAGAGATATTTTAATTTTTACAAAAACTAGAGCACTTTATCTTACTTATTATGTGAAATTGCTTAAAAAAACAGTAATTATATTCATATATGGAACTGTAAATCTTGTAATAAAACAGTGATTGATGAATCTGAAGGTTAAAAACACTTCTACTGTTATACAGAACTTACGCAAAAAGTTTCAGTTAGCTATTTTCAAAACTTTTTTTAGCAATCGCTGACCCCCGTTTGATTATTTTTAAAAAATCACATTTCGAGTAAAACACGTTTTAAAGTGTGACATCTTGCTTAAAAGTAATGGCATCTGCTTTTACTAAAACGTAATTTTTGTTCTAGTGAATGGAAAATGATAACTTGGCATTTTTATAAGCTAATAAGATGGCATATAAAATAAAATCGTAAAAAAAATTGTCAATTTTTGGCAAATTTCACAATTTTAGGGTAGTCGGATACCTTAAGACTTTTTGAAGTTCTGGGCCCAGAGATATCTTAAGAATTTTAGGCCCTGGGCCCTCTGCAAAAGTAGGCCCTACCTGTGATCTTTAAAAGTAGACAGAAAAGCATGCATTGTCAAATACTCGTACAAACTATAATTTGAAACAAATAAATGTGGACGACTCACAATCTCACCCATAGGCTTGACCGATGGCCGCATTTCGATTCAATGAGTTGAATGATTGTTCATAGTATTCGGCTTAGGCTAGACATGGACAATGGTCATCAAATAATAATACAGTCTGGCCACTTTTGCCAATTGACGTGCAGTTTGAAATTCACTGTTTTTCGGAGAATATGTACGAGAATAATATTTGACCATTAAAAGTATCCAGATTATATTATTAAGACTGTGTTGAGAACGAAACGAGGCCCTGGGTCCAGACCCAGTTGACCCATGCCTTAAGATGCCCCTGATCATGGCTCAAAAGTACAAGGTCCGTCACCAATAGCTCTCATATTGCTTCATGGTACAACAAAAAATCAAAATCAAACATAAATAAACGATTTAAGGGGGATATTATAAATCATAAGTGACAAAGTGTCGTTTCGGAATGATATGTAGAAAACAATGGACAACTACTACATAAAATGTGTCTTAATATATCAGTCCTTTTCTTACGCTAGGAAAATGAAAAATTTTAAAAATTAAATTTTAAAAAAAGATTTAGCAGGTCGCCGATGTTTTAGAAGAAAATATCACTTCCAAACACAGCTGGAAAAACAAAACATGAAATAAGTTCCACCTTTCATTTCAAAAGTTCTGCTTAGTTTTAAATAAAACGACCAACTCGGAAAATCTCATCATAAATAGACTGAATATTTTCTTTGCAACAGATGACAGTGAATTTGATTAATCTGATCAAATGCTTTTCATGTATTTTTTCCCTCCCTGGCGTCATTTTGAACCGAACAAAATCTCGTGAGGAAAAAGAAAAAAAAAACACGTTCTGCGTGTGCCTGCGATGTAACACACGACTGTCATTTTCTCGAGTTCTACTTATTAGAGATCCTATCGAAATATTATCTTGTAAAAACAGTCTTCTACGGCACCGTCATGTGTTACCAACAACGGGAACATTATTGCGTTGGTAAAAAGGCTTGAAAAACTTCCCGAGCGTGAAGACAAGCTATATTGGGTATTCTGTAATAAAATGCAACTCGTTTCAAGTTGATCGGATGTACAAAAAAAAAATGAAAGGGAATAAAAAAAGCGGCAAACTCAATCGAAGAGCTTGCAAGTTATTATAAGACTGAAGTGAGCCCACTCAATGATGTTGTTTACTCGGGGGCAGCTTTCATCGTTTACGGGCATCTGTTTCCTTGCTCATTCTGTTTGAGGTACCTCAAAGGGACAGACCGCTGAGTTATGTCTGGATTCCGAGGAGAGTGTAGGGTATAGCATTAAGTTAAATGACTTCACACCTGGAGGTAGAAAAAAATTTGTATCCCGAGTGATCGATTTGCTATAATCAATAGTTCCATCTTTATTGTAAACAAAAAATGAATAAAAAATACTTAGATTAAGATAAAAAAAACAGACTGTATTCGTAAATAAATTATAGTTTAAAAAATTAAAGAAAACACGCTTTTATGATTAATCGATCTAATGTAAAAAATAATTTTTAATTTAAGAATAAAATGATGAAGGGAAAATTAATGTCATTGGGGCAAAAGCGTGGGGTGCTCAAAATCTTACCAGTTCTATTCCGAAATGCAGAGTTAGTGAAAAATATAGTACAAAGCACCCCGTGCTTTTACTACAATAACATTAATTTTCTCGTTTATCATTTTATTCTTATATTAAGAATTATTTTTTACTTTTTAGTTCGATTCACTATAAAAATGAGTTTTTAGTTTTTTTAAACTGTAATTTATTTTTAATTTTTTTTTTTGTTTGATCTACAATAAAAGCGTGTATTTTTAGTTTTTTAAACTATCGTTTATTCATTATTGAATTAATCTTAAATGCGTCATTTTTTAGAATCTCGAATACCATTGGCATCTTATCAGTGCGTCGATACGGCCTAGTTTGCAAAATGAAGGATCTGCCAACTGAAGGAAATCTGGAAGAACTAAGTTTTGAAATATTTAATGCGGAAAAAGGTGCTAAAATGTCAATGATATTTTTTCACTAAAAAGAGCTCAATATTCTTTCTAAAACATGCACATCAATATTTAGACATAAAAGTACACGTTTTGAATCGAAGAGTTGAGAGAAGTTATTTAATCCAGTGACCTCTGAATCAATTCTCAGCTGTTTGGGTAGTCGCCAAATCTGGAAATGTGATCTGGAATAGTCGCCAAATCTGGAAATAGAAAATCGTTAATCCTGAAGATTCTGATCAGGACAATGGAACAAAATTAGGAAATTATTGTATTGTCATCGGTCCTTGACAGTGTGCAAAATTTCGAATTAATCCGACCTTTTAAAGTGGGTAAAAACCGAGTTCAAAGATTCCGTTACATGCAGGTGAAGCTTGTAAAAGCGTGTTTAAAATGGATTAATTCCTATGATGCCATTTGAGTTTTCGTAAATATTAATAAGAAAACCTAGTAAAACGCATGAAAATTATAAATAAACTGCTTGTTTAAATACAACTAATATTGATTAGGTAGATAATAGAATCTTATCCGATTTTTACTCAACTATTTTGCTTCTGCGGCTGACATGGAGGCCGCAGTTGAATGATTATGATCCCAAACTCGTGGCTGGTGTTGCCATGGGTTCGAGTTTGGTGAGGAGGTCAGTGTTGTCCTCTTCACTTGACGGAGGCTCATAATTACAAGATCTGTCACAACAATGTTAGAGTGATACATAAATTTTATGAAAAATCAGACTGTGACAATCATTTAGGGATGTAAACAATTTTTTTTTAGAATTTATATCAACCCACAGAATCAATTTGGATCAATGAGCTGAAATAAATTTAACATCGAAACATCTGCATTGTGCAATGAAATATATATTACATGATATTTTCCTCGGACATATCTTGTAATGCATATTTTAACCATATCATGTAATGCATATTTTAACAAATTCAAAATTTCATTAATAATAAATTGTATTTTAATCAGAAATAAATATATTGGATATTTTGGCTTTGAATTTAAAATTTTTTATTTTAAATGAGCATTGAATATTTATTATGACATCTTACATTGTGGGATCACGTGATGTGTTGCCTTTAATGGTAATCAAAGAGGAAATGCGAAAATTTATAAATTTTACCTTATGAGCTTAAAATTATATCCCATTTTAGATTTTTTTTAAAAATCTGTTTTCAATACATATGAATATTTTTTAAACATTTTATCCATATATACATATTTTTATCTCTTAATAACAATGTTATTTTATGTATTAGATTCATATATTTTTTTTTTTTAAACAGATGAGTGCATCCTAGATTAATTTCTAATTTCTTTTTATTTCTATGATTTTTTCATGTAAAAAAAGTAATTAAACATTACATTTCAATAAATATTCATTTAAAATACTTCTGTAGAAAAGAATGATTTCAATTAGCTTGAAGTTCTAATCTGTAATACGAATCCACTTTTTTTACAAAAATATTTTTGTTCAAATTTTTTTCTTTTTTGTAAATAAAAATAATATTAAAATTTTTTATAAAACAAATTACTCCTTAATATTTCCGAATTCTTGACTTATTTGTATATATAAAAAAAACTTTGTGCGTATATCATTCTTAATATGATTTCACAAATTTAATTTGAAAAAAAAAATAATCATGATTGTTACAAACTGATTTCACACTATTTGAAAAAGAATGCTCGAGATCTTAATATTTCTCAGGTATTTAAAAGTCTGAAATTAATACTGTTGCCTTGGTAACCAGTGGTTATGGTCCCAAACTCGTGGCTGGCGTATCATGAGCTCGAGCCCCAGTGTCACCGAAAACCCGCCATGCAGAGGGGTGTGGTAGTTTGAAGAGGGGGTTCCAGCTCAGGTGACGTACTCGTAAATTGACAAGTTTCAAAATTACGAGGTCCGTCTCAAAAAACTCTCGTGTTGTTTAATGCAGTGCGACGTTAATAAACAAACACTCGTTCATTGAAATTAATATTACAAAAAAAGAAATTTTTATTTCAGCCCCCCCCTCCCACCTCCAAATACTACACATAAAGGAAGCTTCCAAACCATATAAAATTTTCATCGTGAATATAAGTTTTTCAGCACAAACGCACCTCTTTGGTGCCCCCCCCTAGCTTTACCAACAAATCTATATATATACATAATTGGATGTTTGTATGTATGAAATCGCTTCACTCCAACACCGTTGAACCGATCACAATGAAAATTGGCATATATATGTATTTTATCGTGGAGAAGGGTTTTGTGCTATCCTCTTTTTGTAGCTCCCCACCAGGTGGCGCTACAACAACCAACATATAACTTCTGCACCGTTCAATCAATCGTCAAGTTACCAACATGATCGCCAAAAATGATGCCAACTCTGCTCTGTCACCAACATTTCGTTATCCTTCCACAGAATCGCCATTATAATGTTAGAAATGCGTTGCTTGTGAATATTATGATTTTAACATAAAATAAATACAACAGAAAATAATATTAACATATTACACATCTAGATATAAATTATTTACACTCTATTTTAAGTGTTCATTTAACAAAATTTGTAACAATGTGTTATTTTTGCTGAGCAGAGATCAGCTTAGGAGGGTGTTTTCAAAAATCGACCCACGAGGGAGTTACGGGGCGTTATAAATAAATAAAAAAACATCCTTTATATCAACTATTAGACCTTCAGACTTAACAAATATGGTTTTTTTGTTCAGCTGAGATATGCAAAAAGCTTTTTTTTAAATTTATTTAATTTGCAATTCACGTAAAATTAACTCACTAAAAACTTCTTTATCCTTCAATCTGTATTGTTTAATTTTTCAATTCACCCGTGAGAAGAATGGGTATACCAGCTAGTACCATATAAAGGGAAGAACAGAGAGGAGTTTTGAAAAAATATAATTTCTTTTTCGTGCCGTTTTGTTTAGTGTGAGCATCTTCGTCATGTCTCGAAGAATAGCAGCCATCGAACACATTTCTATTTCTAAGTTAGACTAAGGAAGGTTTGCTGCCTACAGAAAATACGGATTTATCCTTCTAAGAAATCGGACGGAAGAAATCAAATTATAGTGATGCAGGAGAGAACAACTGACAGACGACATTGATTGCACTAGACTCATCGTACCTCTACGCCCGATGATAGGCATATTGTATCCATGGCAGTGATGGATCGCTCTGCCGCATCAAGAACCCTATCGAATGCACTTTATTGCATAACAGTTAGTGTTCGCGCGTACCCCATTCGAAGTCGTTTTGTGTTGGAAAGCTGTACTAGAGTGGATTACGCTTATATACAGAGGGGGAAATTATTATTAATCGAAACCCACTTATGGAATAAATGTTATGGGGTATGAAAGATTAAGAGAAAAATAATATAAATAATAATTTCAAAATTTAATATTGCTACAAAAAGATCACGTTTTCGAAAAAGATTTAATTTCGATTAGATGGATTTAGACCCAAAATGAAATAATATTTCTGCTTCTTAAATAACTAAAAAAGATTATTATTGATAAGCTTGTTGTGTACAATGTACATTTTGTAACATTTCATAACCATTTCATAAGCCTTTTTACGTCTTCCGCTTTATCATTCACTGCAATTGCGACAGTAGATTTTTTTAAAAATTTAATACTAATGTATTAGATGTAATCTTGTATTAAATTTTATAAATGTACCTGGTGTGGTTTTTCTCGTAATTATTTAGTAGGTGTCTTCTTATCGCGATAAATGTTAAAGAGTATTAAAATGCCTGTTTTTCTTCTATAAAAATTACTTTGGCTTTGTACCACAAGAAAAAAAAGCTCAAATAACTGAACTTCATTCCCTTTGGGTCAGTGATTAACATAAAAATTTATTATTTTTTTAAATTTTATTTTCCCTTTTATCTATAAACCAGAGAACATCTTTTCTGCAATGTAGGTTTTGAAATTCTGAAAAAAAATTTCGATTCATCTTACTATACGCATTTTTCTAAATTAAAACGCCAGGAGCTTGAAGAATCGAAGTTTTTTTGACGAAGCTTAAAAAACACATCTCCCCATTCTACCACTTTCTTTTTAAAAATTCGCAACATTGCATAAATGAATTTGAGAAAATAATCCGCATCGAACTAATTATGACCTTGTCTTGTAATTTTCGCACAAAGCCTAAAGAAGTTTAGTTAGTATTGAAGAAATTCAATTTGGTTGGCTTAAAAATTTGGATAAAAGTTTTATAGCACGAATAGAGTAAGATTTTTAAGTGAATGAATTCGCATAATGATGAGCCTTATAGTATTTTATCTACGTTACATTAAATAAAAGAAAACTCTCAAAATTTATTTTAGTATTTGAGAATCAGGACGCCTTTTATCAAAATAAATTTTCATTCGAATCATAGCTAAGTGAATTATTAAATTTAGAATTAAAGTCATCTTTTTTATACTACCCTGTAATTAAGACAAAAATATTGACAATCAAGGGAACAGTAGCAGTTAGTAAACCACGCTTCCCAATGAAGAGTATTTGTTCTTTTTGGACGCGAAGGAAAAAGTAATAAATAATTCGCTAAACTATCTGTAACTTAGTTCCAGGCAAGGAATAAGGAGAGAGTATTATTTTACAGGTTTTGCTTTTGAATAGTAGAATGTACTTGGATCGTATAAATACAGTAGTTGCTCCTTTAGTGTCTTCAGAAACTTCTTATAATAGGAAAAACTTTTCTTTTTTGCACATAAAACACGTTTTTACGGTGACTCGTCTCTAAGACATGCTATGTTGTGACATACACTTGTATGTAAAAACTTCAGCCTTTTAAATAAACTTACGCGAACTTTTACTAAAATTTGTATTGATTTTAAATGAAGCTTTTTTTTCAAAAACATGACGTGTTTTTAATTGCTGTGAACTTCGTAATTAGAAATTCAAAAACTGTATGATCGAAAATTGAATCAAAGGAAACAGATTCTTGAGATATCATTTTTATTATTGCATATTGAAGGAGTAAGCTGTGTTGACGTTGGTTTGGGATATTTTTTGAACCACCTGCCTGTCGTTCCACAAACATGCTCCTTATACAATTGAATAGCCCATTGGGATGAAAATATCACTCTCCGAGTGTCTTTTTATGTTCAGGGACTTTTGAACAAAATTTAAAGTTTGTTTTTCTAGCCTTTACAAGAATTGCTACGTATCGTATTAAGTGACATTCGAAATATTTACAGTGACGTCACTGCAGTCTCTAGTTGAGATACGAATCTATATTAGACACTTTCTGCGAAACTTTTAAATCACTAGTCGTGATTTATGATTGAAGTGTCTCAGTTGACTTTAAGGCAAGTTTGACAATGGCGGTATATTCAACTAACAGATTCCAGACTGGGATATATTGTCGTTGAATGTTCAATTTCCAAGTCATCACTAAGAATAAGGTGTTGACCTAAGCTTGGACATATGATTTGAACTATCTATCTACGAGTCCACTGACATGCGACTTGCTGCGTTTTAGACAAGTGGGCTAAAAAGAAATTCCACATCACACCATTTATTTTAAAAGTTTTTAATTCATAATATTTCTAAATTTAAATTAGGAGAGAAGAGATTTCAATATAATCTTCAATTGACTAGTTTGCTTAAATTAGTCTCCTTGAAAATTCCCTTTTGTGTATTAATGACAAACATCGTATTTCTGAACCAGAATCAAGTGGCCTAGAAGACATATGCGGGGAAATCTTATTCTAACTTCCACATTCATGGATGGATTTAAAAATTCAGTACCATTTAACGTGGATTTATCGCAAATTTATTTAAGCTGTCAAATGGATACTGGACGAAACTTCTAACTTAATTGGTAGAACTACAAGTAAATAATCTTTGCAAAGATACATAGCAAAGAGAGGAGATAAAGAAAATATTAAATATTTATAAGTGTAATCGAAAAGGGAGTATTAATACGGAAACGGGAAGAAAATAGCGTAGATAATTTTAGCGTTGGATTGTTATGACTACATAAAGTTGCTTTCTCCCTGCCCAAAACTATTTGTTCTTTCCTTATTTTTGCATTCTGCTGATTTTAAAACTTCTAAATTTGTATTTTCAAAAATATTTTTATCAAGTTAACATGACCCGTACTTCAACAGTTGCAGAAATTTGTGATATTTCAAGAAAATACGTCCTTTTAATAATCAACTAAATTTTTCAATTATTTTATGATATATTTAGTAGAAAATATCCACTTGCAAGGGGAGAAGAAGGTGAAGAATACTTTGATGAACGGATTAATTGATTATTAACTTCGCATTTCAAAGCTACACGAGGGTTACTGATTAAATTCCCAAGAGGACAGGGTAGCCGTGGTTGCCTAGTGGTCAAAGTAACGGACTCGTCATGAGTTCGAGCTCAGTGCTGCTGAAAACTCGCCTTGTAGGGGAGCGATGCGCGTTAAATCTGTCGAGAGCTGAAACGTCCTCCCATTGATGTGGTGTGGTAGTTAGGAAAGAGGGTGCCAGAGCTCAGGTGTCGTTATCGTCACTTGACCATGGTTCAAAATTACGAGGTCCATCGCCCGAAGCCCTAGTGTAGCTGAACAGTGCGACGTTAATATTCACTCACTCACCCAAAGGGACCAGTATCACAGAAAAGGGTTTGGAGCTACAACCCCCCTTCTTTCCCTATGGGAAACAACAAATGCCTTAGCTATTATTTAGCAAAAACATGTTCTTTTTTTGCAGAAGTTTACAGACAAATTTCAACAGACCGTGTTTAAAAATAAATTACATATTTCCTACACATACTATTGGTAACGGACCTCGTAATTTTGAACCATAATCAAATGACGAGGATGACATTTGAGCTGATACCCCACTCTCCACACGACATCATCGTATTTTGGATGGAATAATTGTGCTCAGTTACAATTCTAAAGGAGTACTGAATATATTTCAAATTGAATAAATTTCAGCAGAAACCTGAAAAAAATATCTTAAGCAAATTATACTTTATTTCAATAAAATATTGAGATTATATCAAAACCAAAAGAATGCAATGGCTTAAAAATCCTCTATTTTAGTAAACGAGTAAAAAAAAAAAGATCAATTTCTTCTTTTTTTTAATTTTTTTATAAAGGAATACAAAAAACTCTTTGGAGATTTTATTTTTTTGATCATTTAATTTTTAATTGTTTGACATAATATATTTATACTAAACTTAATACATAAGAATTAGTACTAATTTGTTTTTCATCAACACGTTTATAAAACCTTGATAGAAAAAAAGACATGAATCTCAACTTTATTTTTTAAAGGGGGAGGAGGAAACATCACATCTACACTAGGAATGGGCATTAAGTCGATGACGATCGACCGGTGGACGCCAAGACATTTTGAGGTGATCACTCTTACTAAGATGTAATACTAAAAGAAATATACTTCCGGAACACCAACCCCAGCTAGAACAAAGAATTGGTTTTTCACAATCGGCGCGACTATGTATACTGAAGCAAACGATTTGATAAATGTGTAAACCAGGGCTCGAACTCGCGGGGCGGTCAGTATATTGGCACACAATAATATATAATAAAATATTAAAATTTCTCCCGAAATGGGAAAGATAGTAGCGGAGAAGAGATGTCAAGTGTCAGAACGTACACATTAAATTTTTCTTGTTCTTTTATATATGTTTATTATAATATATTATTCGAAATAAACCTACGTTTCTATGAATATTGATTTTCCTTGCGGCCCAACTTAAGTAAATCTTGCTTTTTGGCCCAAATCAGCCTTTGAGTTTGACACCCTTGGTGTAAACCCGGAGTGGGCATTAAGTCGATCGCGATCGACCGGTGGACCGCCAAGACATTTTGGGGTGACTGCCTTCACGTTAGACCCAAGCCTCGCATACTAAAAGATTTATTTTTTGTGGAACACGAACGCCAGCTATAGACTGGAGGATGTGCTCTTCACAATGCATGTGACTATGTGTAGACTAGGGTCTTCAACCCGTGACCCGCGAATGGACCACTGGAGGCACTTTAGCGTCCATTCATTTGAATTTGAGGCATTTAAAAAAAATGGCTTTGTCTCTTTTTGTCGTAAGAAACTCCATTTATTCTGACATTCTGATATTTAAAACATTTCACTGATATATTTGACATCCATTTGAAATAAAATTGTCTGAAAATGACGAAATTTTTCAAAATTTTTACTATATTCTAAATATAAAATATCTGACGATGCATACAATTTCAGAAATTTTCGGAAAAGAGTGGGCTCGTATCCTTAACAGGTTTGCAAGGCATTTTAATTCGACTTCCATTAACTGTTTTGAAATTTTTTTAATATCAATTTTCGGAATGCAACATTTTTTTGGCAGTCGTGTAGCCCGAGGATCACTGATAATTTATTGATGTGGTTCACTGATTATTCTATATGTATAAGTTCGGCTCTGAGTAGTGCTGGTTTATCCATTGGGTGGTTGGGGAGGCACCCAGGGGCCCGGATAAACTGGATTTAACCAGGTTTTCTGCTTATAAATTTCGATCTGCCAGTGCCAAAGGGGCCTGTAGATCTTCTGCGCCAGAGCCCGAAGTATTTATTATTGTTATAATATAAAATATTGTTGAGCGTTTCTTAGCTCACCGCACCTACGCCATGGTAGACCGAAACAGTTTGAAAAAATTAGAAATAGCCCGTAATATACACTGGTGTGCAAAAATTAAGGACGAGACGGTTTTTTCAATATAACTTTGTACAAAAGCATTCCAAATCAACACATTTATACCGTAAGATCCCCAATACGTAAGGACATGAGTAATGTAAGCAACACTTACTAAGAGAGAAATCAGAGGGATAAAAAGAAGCTTTATTGAAAAAGTAGCATGGAGCGCAATGCGACTGAAGGCCGAAACATCCCTGTGATGGGTGTCCAGCAAGAAATATCCGGTCTTTAGTAGGGGATATGATCTCCCCTGACTGCTAGGCAGGTTTCACAGCGTCTGCCCATGCTGAGAATGAGGGTGTCAATGAGTTGTTGAGGCATTGCTGCCCATTCGTCTTGCAGCGCCAATCGAAGCTCCGGAATCGTTACTGGTGGTAAGGTACGAGCTGCCAAGCGTCTGCCTAGAAAATCCCATACATGCTCGATGGGATTGAGATCCGAAGATCGTGCCGGCCAATCCATACGTTCAATATCCTCACTCTCTAAGAGCTGTTCGGCAGCTACTGTGCGATGACATGGTGCATTGTCGTCCATGAAAAGGAACTGCGGACCCATAGCGCCTCTAAAAAGACGCACATATGGAAGAAGAATCTCGTTACAATAACGGGTCCCTTTGACTGAACCTGCGTCGAAGATGTGAAGATCTGTACGACTACCAAGCATGATGCTTCCCCAAACGAGAACACCGCCACCTCCATACATGTCCCTTTCAATGATGTTCGAGGGATGATTGCGGCTTACCCTCTCTCTCCAGATGAGTATGCGATGAGAATCGCTACTCAGACTGAATCTGCTCTCATCTATAAAGAGTACTCGTCCCCATTCATTGTCTCTCCAAATCCGGTATTCCCGGCACCACAGAGAACGCCTTCTCCGATGGGCAGGCGTTAGAGGTACACACCGTACAGGGCGTCGTGCAAACAGACCACCACCGTGCAGTCTTCTGGCCACGGTAAAACGCGATATCGGTCGTCCAGTCGCCTGTGTCGTGTGTCTAGCGATTTCTCCCGCTGTCTGCCGCCTGTTTCTTCTGGTCAGTAAGGCAATATACCGGTCATCTGCGGGTGTGGTTCCTCGTGGACGACCACTACTGAACCCCCGGATAGCTGTTCCTGTAGTTTGAAATTGCCTCAAAAGTTGTGAAACGATGCTGTGAGCAATTCCGAACTCTGCAGCCACACTTGTCACACTGCGACCTTCCTCCAACTTCCCAATAATTAGACCTCGGGTAAAAGCATCCAGATGTCGTCTAACAGATTGATTATTCGCCATTTCTTGCTGAGGCAGCAACTGGGTGTGATTTTAACTGCTATACGGTGTGCAATCTCTTTGCCAGAAATACTAATCATACACCGACAACATGCTTTACTACTCAGACACTCCCCCATTACGTCTACCTGCATATCTGCGCATGTGCTACCGCACATCACCTCACTTAATCTCCTGATTGGTCTTTCTGTCCGCTCTGCCTCTTCGTTCAGCTGATATGCTAATTTTTCGACTTCGTCCTTAATTTTTGCACACCAGTGTATATTTAAAGTTATTCCGTCAAATTGTTCTTGAGATACGATAGAGGAAAATTTCAAAAACTCAATTAAAACATGAAAATCTTATTTTGCCGTCAATCGGCGCTGCCTTGTGGCGAAGAATAAAGCAAGTTCACAGAAAAGTTCTATATATATATATATATATATATATAATTATATAATAAAACTCTACAAATAAGTCTATACTTGTATGGACATATATTTGCATAAAAGGGTCAATGGTATCAAGCGACTATACATAATAGGCGCTCCAACTCAAAGCTCGGAACATCTGCTCTTCTCACGCTTGCTTGCTTTTTATAACGACTTCGAATTTAAAAAATCACTTGACCTTTCAAGATATGTTAATGAAGCAATTTATTTTTTTATATATTTTTTTTTTTTATATATATATTGAATCCATACAAGTGTGAATCCCCTTAAGCATTCTGTGCTAGAATAAATATGTAGGAACATTGTCAAGTAGAGAGATTTTACTTATTTATTTATTCTGTAATGAGGTAAACTATCTCAAAATTTTTAAATGGTGGGGGCAACATCTTGTTCCAAGTAATACATTTTTATTCTTATTTAAATACTTTAGACAATTAACAACCAACATATAAGTAATGACAATTAATACAGTCACATGGCAGCTAAAATAAGCAGCAGCGACGTTCACATATAGAAAACAAATTCAAATAGACAAAATACAAAGAGTTTCAGTGTCACCAACCGGATATCCAGGAATTCGCGTGTCTTCCGTGGACGGAGTCTATGATTGGTGGAAAGGTATTGTTTGATAGATTTTGATGTAAGCTATTTGTTAAAAAATAAAGCTGTATATTTTCCAATAAATACGATTGATTAAATCCCATAAAGTAAACAAGCGATGATTATTTCACACACAGACCCACACGCGCATATATATATATATATATATATATATATATACTATATTTATATATATACATATGGGACTGATAAATAGGGGTTTCACGTCGGACTGACCAATTTACTTAAATATCTGCACATGCAACCGGCGACTAAGGTGACGAAAGCTGGGGTAGGCACATCAGGCCATAAGCCTAATGAGCTGCTGCGACACTGATTTGAGTTAATATATATTTTATATTTATCTATCTATCTGTATATATATACACTGGTGTCCAAAAGTTAAGTATAATTGATAATTATATGAATAAAGAAGGAACTGTAAATCAGAATGGCGGGAAACGTGATATGCGATTGTAAAATGGTTATAAAATAAGGAAGCAAATCAAAAGAATGATAATTATTTTACTATCCAAAGTAGCAGTTTGAAAGAAAACTGAGCATAGCAAGGATTCACACTTTAAAGTAAAAATGAAAGAAAACATTAAATAAAATACTGCTGCTGCAGTTTAATAAGGCGTGTGGTCACCTCTGACAGCCTCGCACGCTGCACAGCGATTTACCATACTTGCTATAAGATGATGAATGAGTTGTAGGCTCAAACGGTTGTGACTCTTGGCCGACCTGATACTGGTTGTCGGGCAACATCTCCCATTCTTTGAAACCTCTACCACAGTCTTCAGATCACAGATTGATCCACATTCAGAATTATATACACTTCGGTTGGTGATCGTGAGAATTCCAGCATTCGAACGTTTCTTCCTTTCGTAAACATGTCTAATTGGCGTCTTTGGGCCATCATTCACCTTGTTTGATGGTTAACAACGTTCCTTCGCACAGTAGTTGCACGAAACTTGTTTGAACAGCCTATGCTGCGTGAATTGGTTTCTCTGCGTTCCGACATGCGCCGGGGTTTCACGCAGGACGTAGTCGACTGAAAATGTTTGCATAAACCCAATGTTTCTTCTTCACCCAATTAATATCCGCAAGAAATTTGGAATAATTTTACGAATAGTTACTCCATGTTTTTCGAAGTTTACGATTTATGCTTAACTTTTGTATATAACTTTTGTGGTTTTTACTACCACTGTATATATATATATATATATATATATATATGTGTGTGTGTGTGTGTGTGTGTGTGTGTGTGTGTACACTGTTGTTGGCAAAAAATGCAACATCCCAAATTAATCATCAGAAATAAATGAACTTTGCAGCAAATATCAATTATATAATGCTACGTCAAATTGTAAATTTTCAGAGCCACTACGCATGCGTGGCGTGCCCAGCGCCATCTGAACTGATGCTGGAAGGATATAATTAGAGGGATGTAGTGGTACGTTGATAATAGTTAAGGAATAATTGTAAGAGACGAACGTTTAGTGAGACCTATGTTTGCTTCCAAGAAGAAATAAGCAGAAATTCCAACAACATACGGAGCTTGAAAGGGGGGGAATTATCGGTCTTGGAGAATTAGGAGATTCCTATCACACAGTAGGAGCTCGTGGGAAGCTTAACAGTTCCACAGTGATGTGAGTTTTGAAGCAGTGGTCCAACGAGCAACGAACAACTCGAAAAACTGGCAATGGATGACGAAAGGGGACGTCAAGGCACTACGATGGACACCTGCTCCGTATTGCGGTGAATGGCCATTCATCTTCCTCCAGGCAGTAGGCAGTACGTCGGTCTACTGCTACAAGTGTACTAATGTTAGCTTCGTAAGTTCATCGACGTCTCTTGCACCGTGGATTGCGTGCAGGGGTGCCTTTATACATGATCCCCCTCTCAACAAACCATTGACGGCTGCATCTGCAATGATCTTACGAACACAGAGCCCGGCAAGCTGATTGGGACTAAGTTATCTTTTTAGATAAATTACGCTTAAAGTAGTGGGAGCATGCTGGTTGCATTTGTGTTAGACTCTATACCGGTGAATTATGCCGTTCAGATTGCGTTATTGAAATGCATTGTGGTCTAACACCCGTATTTATTGTTTGGGTTGCAATTTGCATTATAGACGATCCAATATGCTACGAATTGAAAGCAAAAAGTTACGTCCGTGAAGTACTACAGCCCGAAGTCGTTTCCTTCTTTCAAGGCATCCTTGGAGCTATCTTTCAGGAGGATAATGCAAGTTCACATGTTGCAAAAACTGTTCAAGACTTCTGTTCAGCCTAGCACATGGAACTTCTTCCTTGGCCTGCTTATTCTCCGGATATTTTGTCAATTAAGTACGTGTATTATTTGATTGGTCGGCGTCTCGCTCGTGATCCGCGTCCTACAGCTTCAAAATACGAACTTTGGTTGAGTAAACAAGCAATATTTAATTTTCCTCCACAAACAAACATTCAATATCTGTTTGTCTCCATGTCACGTTGTATAGCAGCACTTATTGCAGCGCGTGGAGGTTAAACTAAATACTGATTTTGGACACTTAATACTATTTTTTTTCTTTCAAAATTTCGTCATTTATTTGCATTAATACAAGTCGTTTTTACATTAAATTTCATTTAATTCGGATTATTTCTTCATAGTGTTGCATTTTTTTTAAAAACAGCAGTTTCTATATAATGTCGAACAGGGAGAATATATAAAATTTATTACAATAACAAGCCCCAATAAATATAGTTAAATTTTTTGTTTCATTGATAGTTTTTCTTGGAAATTTCTTATTTATAATTTATCGAGTAGTTTTTGTATTGATCAAGAAAATCATTTTTCATTCTAGAACATTAATTAAAACGTTGACGACAAAAAAAATGGAGTTAAACAAACGTAGTGATGGTTTGATTACAAAAAAAAAAAAAAAAAAAAAAATGTACATATATTAATTTGTTTAAAGTGTTTACTTGAAAGTACTTGGCTAAATATATATATGTATATAATGAGCCTTAAAACTATATATTACAGTTTTTCTATTTTATATGTCAGTTTGGCAAATTCAATTTTAATTAAATAAACAGAAAAACATCATCAAGGAAGTAAAATGCTTACTTAATTTATGATAATTTATAAGTAAAACTAATGAGATAGTTTGTCCCAGAGAAATGTTTTTGTGCTTGTTTCTATGAATATACAGATTAATTATATTTTTTTTAAAAGTATTTAATGCTTTTGGTTGTCTTGAAATAACTAGGAATTATATGAAATGGCTTATCTTCAAAATTCATATTTTTATTTTCTAACACAGAGGAAACATATGACAGCAGTTACCAAATTTACTATACACAGTTTATGTAAACTACACAGTATAAAAAGGAGCAATTATGATTTTTACGAATTTGTATTATCATTATTTCAGAAACTAGAGCTACACGATTCTTAACCAAGCAATTAAGACTTATCATCCGCTAAATGGAAACATATTAAAATGTCATATTAACCAACAAAATATTGCAACTTAATATCAGTCCATTTTTATGATACAATATAATTTCCGAATTCCAATGTACAATTATTTAAGCATTCAAAGACTAAATCTTACGTAATTTTATCTTTTACGCAATCCAGTGTAGAAAACAGATATTGCATTCCATATAGAATACTATAGAAAGAAAAAAGACATAGAAGGAAAAAAAAGAACTATTTTTTATATTCTACCTCTTGGGTTGTTATAAAATCGTTTATAATAAAAACTAACCACTTTTTAAATATACTTATCTCAGTATTCGTGATCTTGACAGCTGTGGTACATGATCTAATGTTCTCATCAATTGATCCGTCTGAAGCCAAGCCACCAGTATTTAGTTCACAAGCAAGCTAGATACTCATTTATCAACCCACTGAAGAGACAAAAAGCTGAGTGTATCGTGGAAACCAATTAATATATTAAGAACGAATAAAAAAATCTGTTAATTTGCTTTGTTCCAATATATAAAAAGAATTGTTTCGAAATTTGAAAAAGTGCATTTGTATAAATTAAAAAACAAACAAACAAAAACAAATTTAAAAAAATCATAACCGAAACCATGTTATGGAATAAAAAAACAAACAAAAAATAAGTGTTTGTATTTTGAAAAAAAAATACCTTTTAATAAACTCAGAATTCAGGATGTATTTATCTTCAATTATATAAATCTAAACTTCAAAATATAGTTATATTTAAAAACAAATTCAAGCAGTCGTCTTAAATTAAATTTTCTTAATTATTTTCAAAAGCAATAATTATTTACGTAATATTAGTATTTTAAAAAATATGGGTTTTTTAACTGAATACGAAAAGAGATTTTTGAAATGAAGGATACAATTTAAGCAGAAATTCAATATTTAGCCAGTCAAACTGTTTAATAATTTTATGATTAGAAATTTAGATAATGATTTTATTTATTTATGAAAAAATGTTTCCAGAGAGACGGTAATTCCCTACTCTCATTGTCTACTTTAATGAGTTTAATAACATTAAATATTTTAAAAATCAAAAATGTTAAAGTTAAAATACATTTTTTTCAGAATTTATTATTTTGTACTTGTACCGTAAAAATTTCAATCATATAAATGACAAAAAATTTATGTGTTTGGCTATTGCATACGCATCGATTTTAATATAATTTTTTATTTAATATGAACATTTTTGTTAAGTTTCAACCAAGTTATGCCAACATGGTTGCGTATATATTAAGTGGAAATATATATGAGTAAAACAATATTTAAATCGGGGCTTCTCAAACTTTCAACATTCCAGACTCAATATTCAATTCATAATTTTCATCGTGCCCCACTTTATACAATAACAATGTATTGAATTCAACAATACTATTCTTTAACTCTAAATCTACAATACGACTTAAAACTCTTAAGTGACACCGGCGTATATAAGTACCTCACTCAGCCAAAACACTAATTTTCTGGACGTATTTCCGAAGTACGATCTTATCAGTGCAATGCTATCCCTAAAATTATTCCGAAGACTTTGGAATGCAATGAAAGGACTTTGACAGTATTTGCGAAGGAATTACTTATTTCAGAGGATTTGCTCCCCCTCCCCTCCAAAAAACCACATATTCATCGTCTACGTGGAAAATGTTGGCGTTGGGGACCGAATCGCGTAACTTTTAATCGGCAGTTAAGGGATTAATTATAAAAGGTACAAATTATCAAGACAAGTCTTAATACAAGCCCATAGGGACACTGGTAATTAGCAAACTTGTTAACTTATTATTGTTAACTAATTATAAAATGCATTGTATAGAGTACTGATACGTTTATAAGAGTATTATATCAGTGTAAATGTGTATTTCATTTTTTATTATGTCAGAATGTATTTTGTTTGTTTACTTTTAGTAAATTAATATTTTTTTAAATAATCTGCTGTCTTCAATATCCTCGCGCCTCATCGCACAGTTATCCCGCCCCCTTGGGGGGCACGCCTCACAGTTTGAGAAACGCTGATTTAAATTTTAAAAAAAAAACATACATTACTTTGCAAAAAATAATACCCTGATATAGTTCATTTTATAATGGGCTATATTGTGAAATTTTTTTCTTAAAACTATCTTGAGGCTTTATTTTTTCTAATAAGTATTTAGCTCTATATCTCCCACATTATAACCAACTAATTTTTTTAAAGTTTTGATTGTGTAATTTGATAGTATCACCATACAATATGTGGCGACTAAACTAAATTAAAAGGCCTTTCATTAATTTGTTATGGTTTATACATTAACCTTAAGTTTTAAAACAAAATGACATTCTTTATTATTATTTTTCATAAACAAAATCCGCAAAATACAGTTGGAAACATAACAGATTTTACATAACTTTATTATAAAACTGATAAAAAGTCCTAATTACACATCATATTCCTTTACTACGTAGCTTCGACTTTTTGTCACAAGTGCCCGTTTTCTTCACCAATCACAGACTTCCTTTTTGGGATTTAACAATCGAAAGAAGATATATACGCTTTCAAACAGTCGGATAAATCATCACAGTAGGAAGATGATGCTATTTGAGCAGATATTTTGTTACAAAACTGTGTTTTTAAAATTTTAACTCCACAAAATGTTACATTTTTAGGAGCGGTCTAAAAATATTTCATATTTGCTTACAAAAGTTTAAACATAAGTATAAAGTTTCTAGTGTGTATTCATGAAGATACAAAATAAACATCTTTCTGCGGATTTTTTAAGAAACTTCTGATAATACCATTATAGAATATATTTACCTGGTAAATGATAAATTAAACATTAAGAGGATTTTAGAATGTAAACTACGTCTAAAAATTCAATACTCAGAAAAAATCTTTAAAACTATGAGATACTGAATAACAAGCATTCCAATAAATATGCCAATTCATACAAGCAGTTCCTGTACAGTTTTTCCTCTTTTACGCAAGTCAATTACAAGTAACAATAGACAGCAGTTTCAACAACTATACAAAGCAATGCAGTTAATTTACCGAAGTTGACTTCAGTTCATTACAGCATTTCGCTGTAAATAATGGAGATCTGGCCATCGTCTTATGCTCCGAGAAAATTTTGATGGATATTTTAATAGTGACAACATCATTTGGATGAAGTTATGTTTCTTGAATTGTTTAAATACTAGATGTTCAAAAAATGAGTATAGATTAAAATTTTTACTATTATACATATATATATATATATATATAATTTTTGCTTTTGTTCCAATAATTTTTCCAAAAGATTTCGTCTCAGTTCATATAATTTTGTAAGCCTTTTCACATTTCCTTTAAGTATTTTATTTATTGATTTGATGTCATCAAACTTTTTTTGTCTTTTCATTTAGTTTCTTAATTATAGGGTTGGTGTCCTCTCTTGAGATTGTTAAACTTGATGCAGTTTTTTTTTAAAGTTGAATTCCATTGTATTCATTAAGAAAGTAAAATTCGAAATTAATTGTGCTACTACCGTATTCAGATCTGTCATAAAACGGCGTACTATTTGTTCTAGATTCTTTTCAGATATATAATACAATTAACTGGACATAGGGAAAACCTTAACTAAAGTTACATTTGCAGTTTTTTCAATGTCTAGTTTAAAATAGAAAAAAAAATCGTTAATATTTATTAAATTTTGTCCACTTTTAGATATTATTTGTTAAATGTGAACATATGGTTTCTGAATAGCACGTTATTCATACTGATATATAAGAAGAAAAATGATAACTATTAAATGAAATATATTTGTATTAACTGTTGAAGAAATTCTACAATAAAGTACTATTAAATAATCTCTGGATTTAAGGTGATATGGTACAATCTCCACATTTTTTTATTTTTAATATTTGATATTTGGTTTTAATTGTATTTTATAAAGGTTAATATTTAATAATTATTCCATACAAAAAATTTTTAATTTGTTGCAAAATGTTTGTAAAATTTAAGTTTTTTGAACTTGTTAAAGCATTTTTTTAAATTTCTAAGGCTTTTTTTTAAATATGTCTCTTTTTTTCCAAAATGTTTTCCGAGTATCTTATAGTACAAGTATATTACATAAAACTGTGCATGGGTTTTACTGCTGCTGCTCTTTAGTTTTTTATTACTTTTTTTTATAGTTAACCATCCAAAAATTCTCAAAAAAACATTAATTTTGATTCTGAAATTTTTTTAGAAAAGTACTAAACATGTTAGGGCTAATTCCATGCACAGTTTTACACAAAATTCATTTCGGAACATGCATAAAAAACTTCAAATCCATACTTCAATTATGAAAAAGCCTTAGGGTTTTCAATAACAGTATATGTACAAAAATTCAACAAGGAGAAATATGAGTTTGAAGTTTCCATTCCATGATGTAATATTCATCGAATAGACCGAAACTTTAATGAAATGTTAATTAGCTTATTTAAAACTGCTTACCATAAGTAATTGCACAAATGTTGAATAATTAAACAAAATATTACCATAATGAATATATAGAAGAAAACGAATGAAAAATCAATATTTCACATACATTTTTATCTTAATAATTATAAAAATAAATAAATAAGCGTCTTTAAGAGCTACTACCATGTTCAGAGCTAATGCGCAAAATGTTTAAAAGATGTTTATGCCTTTATTTTTTTATTTCCATGAGTTTAAAAGTCTTCGCATGTTAAATATTTTACACGGATGAAAGCAAAATCAAATCGCAATTTATAAGTAAAATATATCAAAATCTAAGAAATGCATATGTGCATTTATTTAAATAAATATCATAAAAAAATTTAATCATAACAGTTTTGAATTTCACACACATGGGATTTGTATATATATCACCAAAAACAAATACATAAAAATGGGAGAGTTTTTCTATTCATACGAATTAGATTATTAATTATCTGAGTTACCTAAATGAAATTTAGTATTTGTGCTTTGGAAAAATCCGTTTTGAAGTTTTAATTTCATTCATAATAATATCATGAAAAGCACTTACAACTTTTAAATTTTGAGCAAATCCATTTGCTCCTCAATAAACAATTCAAAAACTAGAACTTTTGCATGCATTGCTTAGTTCTTTCTTGAAATGAATTGCTATTGCTTTTATGTCAGTCTCATTTACGCGTGGTTGAAAAATATAATTAATTCATTTTTATCAGGCTCTTTTCTAGCAGATAATCAGAAATGTGGGCGTTGTAGTCGCTTTTCAGCATCAAATATTGCTTCATAACTTGATAAAAAAAGGCAGGTAAAGCTTTTTTTGAAATTTTGCAGACATGTTTCTTAAGTTTCGAGGTATCAAATGAGCCAATAAGGTATTAGGGTATTATATGTCTTTAATTTAATAAATCTTAGATCTCCCACAATACTATCTAATTATTAGTAAATAAATGTACAAAATTAAAGTGATTTTGTGATTGAACCTACATAAACTCTCATTCAAACATTTGATGATTATCCCACCTTTGTCGAAATGATGGTAAAATAAATGGCAAGTGAAGCAGCGAAAAGAGTTAAAAAATTTAGGTACGAATATAATAATATAATTTAAAATCACACCAGAGGCTTAGAACAACACATGAGCTCATTTTTCTCTGCTTACTTACGACAAGTGTAAATTTTTTTCTTTCGACAATTGATTGATTCATGAATACTGTTCGTTTTCCCAACTGTCTCTTTATGCCGACATCATTGGCCCCTCTAGTTCTCATAAACAAGCAAAAGATTTTTAGAATCACCGACCAAGTGAGAGAAACAAATCGCACGTACAAAGAAAAAGTAATGAATATGTACTTGAACTTGCTTAAACTTATGGCTTACATTTTTTTTTTCTTTCGAAACTCCGATAAAAGGAATAGTTTGGTTTAAATCGAATCTCGAATTTGGGCTTTGAAATAAATTCCTTGAATCAATGAGACATTTTTAAGCGTTATCAAATATCTAGATATAATGCTTGGAATTGTTCATTGAATGTGTCTATAAATTAAAAGCCGCTTTATCTATTTTTAAAAGAAAATTATTCATATTTAAATGGAGAAGAGAATAATGATTTATCATTTTTAGCAATTGATTTATTTCTAAAATTGATTCATTTAAGTAAATTCGTTTCAATTTTCTTAAAGTTAGAGAATATGCTACAAAATAATGGTAAAAAATTAGTTTTTTTTAAAAAAAACACTGCCTTATTTTTATATGGAACATATATTCCCAAATGTTTTAAGAAAATATGAAAGAGTAACAAGTTTTCTTTACCTTCTTCAATTTCCATAATAAAGCTAGTTGATGTATTCTTTTTCTGTGAATTGACACAAATCATTTATAAACCTTATCATTAATATGGTTTATTAATAATTATAACACCTAATCATTTATAACCACTTTACCTTAAATGGCCTTTAATATTTTGTATTTATTGAATGAATCTAATCTTGTGTATGTTTTTTTTAAATAAGTTTCTTATAAATTTATGGTTTTGGATTTTTAGTTATATATATATATATATATATATATATATATATATATATATATATATATATATATATATAAAGAGAGATGTATTCAAAACATTAAAAAAAACCATCAGCCAGACATAAAATTAAACAAGAAAAACATCCTTTTCTGTGAAATTCAAACTTCCTAAATATATTTACATTTTATTTTATAAAATGGCTTTGTAATAAAACTTCATTCCCTGTGGATTGTATTGTTTACGATTTTTAAGCGTGATATTATAATTCTGCGTTCACAAAAGAATATTGTAAGTAGTAATTTTGCTTGAATTAACCTCGTCCTTACAGCTATTCTGGAACAAATGAATCTACAATTATGTAACTTAAAACCTTGTTCAAATGCTGAAGATGAAACAAAAGCATGTATTATCTTCCATCAGATTCACATAATAGAAAAGCTTTGAGGTTCAATCTTTTCATCATCAGGGACTCTTTATATTCTCCATGAATGGACTTCAGAGAAATCATGCATCGGTCGCGATACTAAATTGCATACATATATACATATTGGTGGATTCTACTAACATATATGTTGATAAATACCACCCTATTTTATTAATAAAAATGTATCAAATAATGATATGCACATTCACTCCCTTATTTATTAAATGTTTCATAAGAATGTTTATTAATACTTAATCAATTATTATTTGTATTGAAATGCTCGTTAAATAAAGTTTACCAGATTATTTAATTTTTAACTTAAATACCATTTTGAATGAAGCTTCAAAAGTTGATATAACATGCCAATGGTGTGCCTTAGAAAATTTAAACTTTTATTCGGTAATTAGTGATATTTTTTATGAAAATTTAAATTTTTGGATTAAACATTTGCATTCATATCTTAGCTTTTTCGTATCCCAATAATTCGCAAATACATTAAAGCGTGTTTTTACCTAGTCGTGAAATTACGTCATTTTAGTGCTATTGAAGTTCACAGTGTAAACTTACTAACTCTAAGCATAGTTTCTTATTGCAGGATTCTTATATTTATTGTGTAATAAATAAGCATTTGAGCTCACAGCACCTACTATCAAAAACAATTAATTACATTTCTTATTTTCCAAAATACAATGTTTTTAACCAATAATAATATTTATCTAGTTCCAAGGGAACATTACCTATTTTATGATTTAAAATGTGAACGTAACAAACCTTCTTTTTAAAAAAAATCTAAATTTTTTCAGTTGTTATTTATAAAAAATATATCTTATCTATGTTTTTTTAAGGAATCAAAGAAGTGAATATATTGCAAATGTTTCCATTTTTTCTACTTTTTATTACAAGACTACAGAGTTAAATCAATTTTTATGAAATTTGTTCATTAGAAGTGGCAGTAAAAACAAAAAAGCCATATGAGTTTGAATGGCATAGTTACCTGAAATTTAATTTCATCGCTTTTCAGGATTTTTTTTTCAGAATGAAAGTTAAACAACTATTACAGTGCGTTTGGTTGTACACTGTTATTGATCAAAAAGTAAACATATAGATGCTGCCAGAGAAAACTGAAACTCCAAGAAAAATATATTCAAGGAAACACTAAACCCTGGCAGATATTTGGTGCTCTGATGGATGTTTTTTTTTAAAAATTAAATTAATCCTCAACCTTTAAGAATATGAGAGCCAATATTGGATAAATCTACCTAGCAAGGAGTGTATGTATAGCTAAAATGTTTTAAAAATATTTCATATAACTGCTCTGTAGGTATCGAGTATGCTCGAGTGTTTGTATTCATTCCAGTTCTTTTTTAGCGTTAGTATTCAAATAAAGTGCATCAACAACACAGCAGTTTTTTTACATATGGATAGTCCTAAATTTGAGAAAACTTACCGTGGAATAATTTGTTGATTAAAATAATAATTTGGGTGTAAACGCATTTTTCTTCTTAAAAATTTAACAATCTGCAACTAAGAAGTAAATTCATTTTTAAAGTTTAGTAATATTTACGTCTTTACTAAAAAGTAAATGAAAGCTAGACTAAATTTGCAATTTTTTTACGATTCGCAATGTGCTAATCCAAATAATTCATGTACTTGTAGAATTGGAGAAGAAATGTAGCACAAGTGGTACTATTATAGAAAATGTTAATATTTGTAGCAAAATATGTAATTTGATTTCGATTCATTTGTATTTGATACAAACTAATTTTTGAATTCCTTCTCTCTATATAAAACTTAGAATGTTATATGTTATTGTAAATAATATGCTACAATAAATTGAAATAAAAATAATTAGTTTGATATTTTAATTGTAATGATATTTTTAAGGAAAACTTAAACACCTGAAAAAGTCCCATAATGAGTAAACTTATTTTTGCTATTAGTTTATTTTTATTATTGTTATTCACAAAACACTTTAAAATCACTTGTTTTTTGCACATTGAAAAAAATTACGGGTGATTTAAGCACACACAGAATTCGAACGTTTATAATATTTAGTATGATTTACGTTACTTATATAGCACAATCATATGCAAAAAAATAAATTTAAAACTGTCCGCATAATTTTAAAAAGAAGCTTTACAAAGTCATTTTTGCTTCCATATATATAACACAGTTATTATGTTTTAATTAAATAAACTGCTCATTCCATACAAGTTTCTTAACTCTAAAATTATTTAATTCCAGAAACAAGTCTGATAAACTAACATTTTTCATTTATTTATTTAACAAACACTTATTTGGCATTAATTAATACAAATCAATAAATTTGGATTTGCACATTGTTTAAAAACTATATACTCTTTCTTTGATCAGTTTTTTAACATCTAATAATTAATACAGATCATTTTCAAAAAAATAAGTTATAAGTTTTTAATTTAACTATATTATATTGCTCTCTATACTTGTATTTTTACAGATTTAATCTAAAAATAACAATATATCATAAAATATTATCATGGGTAAACATCTGTTTTCTAGTCTACTTCTGTAAGAAATTCATGAGAACCATTTGGTATTTAGCTTCAAAGAGGATTTGCATCAGCCAAATTTAGATATATCTTGAACGGAATATCACAGTGTAATTCATGAATATAGTGCTAGAAAGAGAGAGATAGAGCAGAGAGAGATATATAGCTTTTCAACTTAGAATTAACGCCTGAAGAAGTGCGAATAGGCATAATTGAGTCTATTTGGAACTATCGCTGAGGATTTATACAACTTGAAGGCTCATTCAAATTGGTGAAATAGTTCGATCGTATGCATCAGATCTTGAAGCTACAAAACTTCAGCTTTAACAATTTCACATCATGCTATCAGGTAAAATAATGATTATAACAAATATAATATAACTTTCCTTGCTAAGTTTATAAAGATTTTTTAATAGCAGACATTATGTTAAAGTAACCAACTGCCGAAGTTAAAAGAAAATACTTTCTCATTGAAATCATACACTGGTAGAAAATTTATTCCTAACACAAAGAAGAAAATAGTTTTAATGAAAAGGAATTTAAACATAACTTTGTTGCCCAAAAATGTGCAATAGGTACATGTACGGTTTGCCTTACTCATAAAACTATGTAGGTGGGGAAGGAGGATGCTGCCAGCTAAATTTTAAAAAAAGAGAGAACTAGAGAAGAAGAAAGGGCGCAAAAATATTAACGAATGCTTAAATTGTGACGAGACATTATAAAACAAATGCCAATATGCGTAATATTAGTTTTTTAGCTTCTGTATTGTTTTGTGTGGAATGTGGTCATATAATATTAAATTAAAAAGTTAGCCACTACTAAATCCCTGGATTTTTTTTCTTTTTTGCATAGACAAGTAGATGAGTTCATTTAAAAACATAGAATCTACGAAAACAACTGTATACAAGGGGTTAGTAAAGTGATATTTGGAGTATATATATATATATATATATATATATATATATATATATGTGTGTGTGTGTGTGTGTGTGTAAAGTTTGCAGGATAAAATACGAGCATAAGAACTAATTTCACATGTGAAATGAAGGTAAACTAATAACCCCTGTAGTCTCACTCTGATCTTAAATATGAGTCTACAGCAGTGCATGTATTCCGCCGTATGTTACATTTTAACAAACCAAATAAAAATCGTTGGATATTGACTGTATATCATATTAGTTTTTTTTTAAATTAAGTTATACGCGTGCTCTGTGTGAGATTGATCAGGTGTTCTCCAGGTGTAATACAATTTCTCATGCATATCACACAAAGTGAATACAAAGACTTAAACATAAACATTTTCTTGTTAGAAAACGCCTATTTGAGTGTTGCCTATGAATGACTCCACAATTGATTCAGTTAAGAGTCTTATTTATACATTTGTTGTCAAAGTCCTTGTGATGTTGACGTGAGTGTTTCTGCTGTCACAGGAAATCCTTACTCAGACCATAACATATAAATGACGTAAATTGTGACATGATACATACATTTTGATTTCAGTTACTCGCTTGGCATCCTTCCACTTTACTACCATCATTGGTGCTAATACAGACGTAGCTGGCATTGGAGAGTACACGAGATTACAAATCTGTTTTTAACCGAGCATTAGCTTGACACCATTTAAATCACAAATGATAGCTATTAGGAGTTAGTGGTATGATAATCTAACAGGACTTCTGGCACAAAACTGTTCTGGAATTGATTTTTGAGAGCTTATTGTGACAATCAAAGTGCCAAAAGAAAATATAGCATTTGCAGAAGTTGATGTAATATTCATTATAGCCATGCAATAAATATGGATGTTCTTTATGTCAATTACTGTCAGACTTCGGCCAAACACGGGTACTCTTAACACAGTGCCTTCCCATGACCACTGCTGTCACCAATAATGTATGTATATTAAAAACATCCGTATAAATTATGAATATATTATAACGAAAACACAAAATCCATCTGAGTATACATCTATTACATGGCCTCTTTTAAACTCAGAAGGTTGTCATTACTGATGCTTTCACCTCTTCAAAGGCATTTTTGATTCAAATTTAGTGCACAGCGCCCTATATTTTAATGGATCGAAAGCATATGAACGGAATGGAAGGTTCACAGGCATTTATAAAAATCTTTATAATTATCTTATTTTTTCTAATTACTTTGTTTTGCTTCATTCTCAAGTGTGACGTTTTCCCTCTCAAAACAGTAATACAAAACTCCACATTTCTTACAGCAGATTGTGCAAGAATTAACAATAAGTCTTATTAGTTATAAATTAAGTACATTTTATGATACTAATCCAAGCTCTCACAAAATGAAAACAAAATATCAGTATCCCCATTATTTCTGAGTTAGTGCAGTCACTATGTAAATAAATATTTAATGCATAAAGATATGTTATTGTCTTACATTATTGTCTGCACACACACATCACACACACACACACATTACTTCATATACTAAACTGCAATACTGCTGTTTGGTACTGCAATGCGTGAATGTTAACTTCAAAAACTCGAATTTGAAAGTTGCCAATAATTGTTTTATTCAAAAAAATTTGAAACCAAAATAATATCTTTATCTATACTCGAATTCACTCTTTGCTTCATCTCATTTTTTAGCGGTTCCGTCGATCTCATAAATAAAGACAGTGTTTATATGTGATAAAATACAAATACTTTCTAAGGACAAAAGAGGATGCTGAGTTCAGATTCCGATTTTTATTAACTATTTTTTCATTGTTTTTGTACCAGCTACTTTTAATAGATTTTTTAGGAATTTTGGTAAACTAGACTGAATAATAAAAACGAAAAACATATGACTAACCACTGTAATTAAAAGGATAACTATTTTCGTGATAAAATATATTATAAGTAAGAGAGTGAAGTTTCTTTAAGAGTAGCCTAGTAGAAATTTGTAAAATTTTATAGTTATTAAGAAAGAAAAAAATAATTATTTTTAAAAATGTCTTAATTTCAATATCTAAAATAGAAAATTATGCAGACAGAAAATTGGAGAAAAATCCTCAATTACAAAAAAATAAATTTATATGTCTGAAAACTTTGCAGACGATATTCTCATTTATCTAATCTAAGGGTGACCAACTCTTTCGGGAAGAGAGTAAATATCTTATAAAAAAGAGAGAAGCGTATCACTTCCTACTTTTCCAACACAAAAAAATATTGTTATGGGAGGGGAAGACACTTGTTAGGGAATTTTTACTCAAACAGATTCAATCTGCTAGGTTAGGTATAAAACAAAAATGAGTAACTTGAAACATAGCATCCTAAATAATCATCAAACAATAAAAATTAGGATTACTTCTCAAAGATGCTGACAAAATTAGGTTGTTCCAGGTGTACATCTCTTAATTTTGAGTGAAATTTTCATTTTATTATGTACATAAAGGATAATATTTGTTCACAAACAAATTAATACAAAGCTACAAAAACATCTGACAGCCAGATCCTGTTAACTTTTAAAATTGCATGTTAGTAAGACTTTCCAGAATTCCACATAATTCGGATCCCTTGAAGTTGAAATAAATGCCTTATATTTTTGGGGGGTTTAATATGGTGCTACTAGTCAGTAATTAATATTTAGATTTCAGAGGTGGGGGGCAATTAACTACTAGCAAAGAAATTATGGAAAAGGATGCATCAATTTCACCTACTTACGTATTGTCGCAACCGTTTGATAACATTACATGGAGTGAAACATATGATTGATAATCCGACACATTGCTACACCAGTTTACAAGATATGTGAAACTGGGGTTGCAACTTATCTCGAACGTCGTCGATTGTTGCAATAGTAAGTAGCCAGTTTTGCTTATATAAATGGATCAGTAATTTTTGTATCTTGAAAATCATCATTCCTATCATCGACCGTATCCTGCAAAAATTAAATTAAAGTTTTAACTCTCTCATAGCTCGGAATATTATTAACTATTGTAGGTAGTTTTTGTAGTAATGTGGGATGTGCTCTTTACTCTTTTTTTTCTAAAAAATCGACAACAATCGAGATTTTGGTGACATTGGCAACCATTTTGCCGAGTTCAGGACCCTCTGAATTCTTCTAGAAATTTGTGCAGAAATCCTTTAACTTCAAGACCTATAACGCAGAAGGATCTTTTTAGAAGCTTCCTGGAGACTTATAAATAGAGAGATGCTCTTCGAAGACCATCAGTTTGGGTTTGACTAGTGATTAGTAAACTTGCTTCGACCGTGAGCACGGATTAGCACGGCGGTGGAAGAGGACAAGCAGTGCTGGTGAATAATCGTTTAAACACGATTTATCACCAGCTTCCGAGATTTATTATGCGAACATTGCTGATGAATCTTATATTTCCTGTATTGGCTTTTGGACAATATATCCCCATCGCTCTTAAGGTAAAGCTACCCAAAATTCGTCGTTTTGGGGAAATTTTTCGAAATTGATTTTATGCCTTTATCTTATAGCCATTACATTTAAGAATCCAAAAACACTCTAGTTTCATTTCTACGATATTTAGAAGCAAAGTTATAGCATAATTAGTAAACCGGAAATGGAGTTTACAAAACCGGAAGTACACCCATACTCAAAATATTTTTAAGATACTGAATTAAAATTTTCAGAACATGTTTTATTTAGTTATATCTGTGTTTTGAATTAAAATCTAATCTATGTGTATTTATTTATGTTCTTGATTGCTTTTTTTATGAAATAAAGCCATTTATTTTTTTTTAAAAATCGTGTTTTTGCATAAAATTTGACATAATTTAAAAACTTTCGAGAGTATTACAATTTTTTTTATTCCTAACACATATAAAGATGTTATTCACGTGTGGTATAAATATTATTTGAATACATCATTAGAACTTTCTGTAAATGCAATTTTTCATCAAAATTTTACTAAAAGTGACAACTGTCATAGTCTATAAAACTCTCCAGAAAACAACAAAAGTTTCAAAAAAAGTCCGAATTAGTTAAACATGAAGCTAAAGAGATCTTGACCCATAAATATGGTTAGTTTAAAAATGTACAATTAGTAGAAATGTTTTATACCATATTAAAATCTTTATATATATATATATATATATATATATATAAATGCATTTTCTGAGAAACTATGTATTTCAATGTTTTGCTTCACGGTAAAGTTTACTATAAGATTTCTTTTTAAGATAGTGAATTGAAATTTTCAGAAAATGTTTTATTTAAGTTTTATCTCCAGTCTAGACTATAATCTAATATCTGTGTATATATTTATGTATTTTACTGCACTTTTTGTGAGAAAACAACAGTTTTTTTTGTAAAAAATTGAGTTCTTGCATAAAAAATGCCATATTTTAAAACCTCTTCAAAAGTATTACACATTTTATAGCTCTAAGCACATATAATAATATATTTTATGTACTGTATAAATACTGTTTGAATATATTAATTAGAATTTTCAATACAAGCCTTACCGTAACTGCAATTTTTCACTAAAATTTCACTCAAAATTCCCAATATATCCAAAATTATTTTTAATTTTGGGGAAATTGTACTTGAATTCGTACTTTTATACGCCATTTCAAATAAAAAAATGTTTATTTAGTTAAAAATTTATGTATTTCAAAAAAGTGCTCCGAAGGTAGCCACATACCTTAAAGAACTGTCTTATTTTTGCGACTGATTTCCATAAAATCCTCGCGATCCGACGAACGTAATAATATTTCATTCTTTTTAGAGAATACAATGCATATAAAATATTTTTTTTGAATATTTTTAAAAATAAAATTTTTTAAATCTATCATAGCTTGGAGCATTTTTAAGTTTGCCAGATAGTTCCTCCATTAATGTAAAATGCGCGGATTTTTCTTTTTTTATTTAAATAAAAAAATTTTAAAATAAAATTTATAGAATTATGTATTGAAATATATTAATTAATTAGAATTTCAATACAGCTTACCTACTGCAATTTTTCACTAAAATTCACTCAAAATTAATATATAAATTATTTTTAATTTTAATTGTACTTGAATTAGTATTTATACGCATTTCAAATAAAAAAAGTTTAGTTAAAAATTTATATATTTCAAAAAAAGTGCTGAGTAGCCACATACCTTAAAAACTGTCTTATTTTGGACTGATTTCCATAAATCTCGCGATCGACGAACGTAATAATATTTCATTCTTTTTAGAAATACAATGCATGTAAAATATTTTTTTGAATATTTTAAAATAAAATTTTTTAAATCTATCATAGCTTGGAGCATTTTTAAGTTTGCCAGATAGTTCCTCCATTAATGTAAAATGCGCGGATTTTTCTTTTTTTTCTATAAAATTAAGATAAAATAGGCAAATTTTTTTGCACAAAATAAAATTTAAGAATTATTAGGGTATGGAAATGACAAACTTTTCCTAGTAATCTCAAATTTTAAATGTACCATAATATTGGTAGTAACAGCTAATAGTGAAACCCAATTCTCATTCTTGAGTAGAACGTAATCTTCACTCACTGGGCAATTTGTTTTCATCTAGATAACTTAAAACACGGAATCTCGAATTCCAAAGTTTCACATTATCTCACTTCCCTTGGAAAGCCAGCGCACTCAAGAGGAAAGAAAAATTTTCTATATTATAATTTTCTTTGTTAATTCAATTCAGTGTGTTATTAAAATAAATTATATCTTTTTTTTTGTCTGAGACAAAACCGCTTTTCAATAAAAGTGTAAAAACATGGGTACTTATTATCATGTTTTCAATTTTTTTAAATATTTCAATAAGTCTTCGCGTGACACTGTCAAAATGCATCCGTGTCAACACTGTGTAACGCGTTCTGAGGGTTGTCCAGCCCTGATCTAATCAAAGCTTAAAAAAGCAAGGGAAACAATGATACATACTTGTTATATACGAAAAATTCGCTTAATCTCATTACATGAAAATGTAAAATAATATGTTGAAGCATAAGTTATACGCACAACGTAAAATTTTAAAAAAATGTATATTCTATAATAATTAAAAATAAGGAAATATTGATAAAATAATGGTTTCATAGTAAATTAATTTGTGTTTGTCGAATACCGATGACAAAATTTATTCGCACACAACTATTGGTATGTACGACAAATATAAGTAAAAAAAAGAGCTAATAGAAGCTGTATACATTATTAAATGTAATATGTCAAGCACTAATATGAATGATTGGCTGATTGAAAGCTCTAGAAATCAGAACAAGCTTAAGTTTTGAAGTACAGAACCGAAGGCAAATGATCTATTACTACACAAAAAGTACCTACCTCTAAGTGATGTGGAAATGTAAAGAAAGAAAGACGTAAATAAGTGATGATATAATCAGCCTGGTCCACAGAACATGAAGGTGGTTTAAAAAGTACTCGTAAGGTTGGGCACTATGTTCTAGAAAACTGGTTTCTTTAGCCCTTGAATCCAATTTAAGACTTTCATACTGTAATACTTTTAAAAGAATTTCAAAGTTTTTTGGAAGTATTTTAAAGTGTAAACATTTTTATTAATAATATATGATATGTATATCATAGAACTTTGTTTTAAATTCTTTATATACTTCTTGTTATCAATTAAAAAATATCGCTTACATTTTAAAGTGCACTTAACGATTGTGTCTAAAGTATAATAAAGTAATTTTACATATTTGTGACACGTTTCAACCCTAAGAAATTAAAGAAAGGATTCATGCTTTTTTTGTGTACCAATAATACACACACGCACAGTGATCTTAAAAATGTTAGAGTAAATCTTGAGAATGTGAAATGGAAAAAAAAAAATTAGCAGCTATAGAGACTGCCGATAGAAGTGAAAACTTAGAACTTTCAGTATTAAAATTTGAAATTTCATAATGTTTGAACTAAAATTATCAACACCAATCTGGTTTTCACATCTATTGACACACCGAGCAACAATTATATGCATGTTTATATGGTTTTAGTATTCAAATATATTACGGGCTGTACAAGATAATGACAAAATATAAATACAATTCAATTGAAATAACAATATACAATCATATTATTTATGGATAGTATTTGTATTTGCTTAAATTTTAATGTACTTGATTTTTAACGTTATTTTAATTGTTTGCATCATTGTCATCATTAATTTCACTAATACTTATACTTTTTGTACTTTCAATTATTTCATTAAGTTTTCACTTCAAAAAGAAAAACGACTAATTCTTTGAATGCTTTATATGAGAAAAGTTTAATAGGAGGTGAATAAATACAGTGACGCACAAAAGTTATCATACACGTTATTTTCTATACAATTTAATGCTACCGCGAAAAATGATTAATTTATCGTAATGTATTTTTTCAAAATATCTGCAATTTGTTCTGATTTAAAAAAATGTAGTTTTCAGAACATATTATAGCTATTATTTTGAAAAATTAATAGTGGCCGCATGCGCGGGAGCCTAGTGGTCACGGTAATGGACATGTGTTCGGCGTGTCATGTCTTCGAGCCAAGTACCTACCTCTAAAGACCCGCCGTGGAAGTGAGCAATGTACATTAAATTCGTTCGAGAACTCGAACGAATTGAGGACTGGGAGAGTTGGTGGTCAAATTCTAAACTGGCTTAAGAGTCAAATCCTTCTTTCCCAAACCCAGTTTAGATATCAATCTCCATTCCAGTTACGTTCCCATTTCTTAACAAACCACGGCCCATTTGTTTCTTATTTGCATCGCTTCAAATTAAAAGCTACTCCCAATTGTCTTTGTGGTTCTGTGAGGGACTCTGACCATTATGTATTCGCATGCCCTCTGACTAAAGATTTCCATTTGGTCTCTCCATCTCAAAATGCTAAAAAATGCCTGGTTACAATCTATCGTTAAAAATCTCTCCATTCACTCTAAACTAAAATCAAGTATTAAAATTGCCTCTGCAGTCGGGATCAGATTCCTTAGGGGGGTTTGGTCGGTACTCTTTTTTGGTCACACACAAGCGATTTTTTCTCTCCTCTTCCACAAACGTTTCCTGAATTTTTTTTCATCTTTTTTCTATTCTTAATCCCTAAGCCCTATTTATACTTCTCACACAATATTTTGCAGCTTCCTGGTTTAACTCTTGGTTAACAATATTAGTATACGTTCAGGTTAATTTCTTGATTTTTTTTATTTTATTTAATTTAGCAAAAAATTATATCTCCAATAAAATCCAATAATTTATCTCTCACACCCCTTTTTACTCTCTTTATTTATCCATTTTTCACTGCTGCTACCTTCTTGTATGGTTTAAAAAAAATGGTGGAGGAGATCTCGTAAAAAATAATCCTCCTTCCGATGAACATTTCCTTTTCAAAAAGCTGAAGAACCAAATGGCGGGAAAATATCAACAGGATGTGGTGTCATCAACTGAAAATTTGATTCCAAAGAAACTTTTTTTAATGTAATTATTTATGATTCCTGTTTTTTTTTTTATCTGTTTTTTTTTGTTTCTTTTTAGTCTTTATGGTGCATTTGTTTTGTATAATTTTATTATTTCTTTTGTGTTTGTAAGAAAGTTGGAATTGTTTAAAATGTAAACTTTGATTATTTTTTTACAATAAAAACTGGACGTCAGGGTGGTTGTTTCCCAAGGGATCGGTTGTAGCTCTAAACCCTCTTCGGGTGAGCTCCGTTCCTCTGGGCATTCATCAACATCATCATCTCCCGTTGGTGTGGTATTTAGGAGAGAGTGGTGCAGCTGAGATGTCGTCCTTGTGACTTGACCATAGTTCAAAATTACGAGGTCCGTCGGCCAAATCTCTCGGGGAGTTGAGAAGTGTGACGTAAATATTCACTCACTCAGTTGAAAAATTAATAATGAAAAATGTTATAAAATATTACGCCACAAAATTCTTTGTACACTTAAAAAATTATCAACATAGCTATAAATATTGTATTTGTATTTTGTTGTCTTAGTTTATTACTTAGAAAGATAGCTTTTCAAATCCAGCTTTAGCTTTTAAATCCTTTTTTAGCTTTTAAACATATTGCATAAATTTAATAATATTTTTTTTTTTTGGTAAATTCTACGTTTATGTTTTCCATTCTTCTGTGATTATTTTTTTTACTCCTTAATTTGTTTCCATCCGTCACTTTTTCTTAGTTTATATTCAAAAATTTTCCAAATGTCTTTTACTGGACTTAAATCAGGTGACTAAGAGGTGTTTTCAGAACTTAGTGTTAGTTCTCAAATATGTGAATTGTGTTGGATAATGTATTTGATGTCACCACACCTTTTCATTTGCCGACATACAAACGATCGATTATCAAAACAAACAATAGTAGAGAAGCTTCAGTTCCTTTGTATTGGGTTCCTTTCACACATGTGAGACGCAGGCAACGTGATTGGAGAATACGGTCGGTCTGGCAAAAACCCACTCTGAGTGTAAAAATGACAATATAAGTTATAGCCTTCAGATGTGGGCACGATTCAGTTTCGAGGTGAGGATCAAACGTGCTGGTCGATTGTTCCCAAGTACCAATGGAGTGAGGCAATTGTGATGAGAAACAGGTGCAAATGTGTTATACATACCAATGATAGGTGGCTGTTGCGTGAATGTGGACCAGCCCTAGAGTTTAAAGGTGTCGACTTGGAAGGGAACATGTACTTTTGATCTCCATCCATTGGCTGAATGTTTTCGCTCTTCAAATTTTGCGTTTGTGTATGCAATTTCCTCTCAAGAACCAAAGGATATGAATTCTGGACCTCTTGCTTTTTACGAAAGAACTGCGACCTGAAGTGTTGGGCTTTACGAAGACTCTCGTTTGAGTTTTCGTACGAAACCACCCTGAGGGACCTACTGATGAATTTTGCCAACTAATGAACTCTGCCAACTGATGATCTTTGCTAAGTGAGAAAAGCGGACAACCAGATTTAGCCATGCCATGGATGGAATACCTGAACTGAAATTTGAAATCGTACTTTTCTAACGTAGGAACTGTAAAGTGTGTGGCACTTATTATTAATTAATATTCAATGCAAACTAGTATGGGGGTTTTAAGAAGAAAGTTAAAAAAAACTATCCAAAACTCTCCAAAAACACAAACAGTAAATCTTGCCTGCAAAAAACCTGTCAAGACCCTATTTTTTGATAACCCTATAAACTATGTTATAGAACAATTTTTTAAAAAAAAAATATGAGCGTTTACCTGCTGAAGCAATGCAAGCTTATTATTATTTTTTTTAAATTAATTTTTTGCAGAGACAGAAAAATCTGCGATTCCATTTAATGTATTTTTACTGTAAAATGGGATTGTCGGTAAGGAGGCGATAATCTGTAATGTTTACAATAGGTTTCAAAGGGATAACATGATGGATAAAATTTTCGTTTTTATTTTCAAGCTAAATCGCAGTCATTGTCAAACAGAAAACCAATCTGCATAATGTTTTTAAAAGTTGGCATGTGTGTTTCTGTTTATTTTTGTGTTTACGGTAGTACTTCTTTGCAAAAATTAATTTTTACTTCACTTCGTGTGTTGTCCTTCACAGAATCATGCTGTGATTGATTTTGACGTAATACCATCTTGCTTCACGTTACAAAGACTCAAAGTTTGAGCTTTGGGGACTTAAGTCCCACTTACATGGACTAATATACCGGGAAAATACCGGTATTAATCTTTGTTAGACCTCTTTTCACAACGAGCCTGCATTTGGCTGGTTCTAAAAGGGGTATTGAAATTTGTACTCGCTTTGGAGCATTCAAAAGGAGTTTCTTTTTCTAATTTTCCAATGATGCATTGTGACAGGTATTAATTAGTTCAAGCATATTTGTAAATCCTGCTTGTAGGACGACAGACGAAATTAAAAAACCAATATTAAAAGTGAAACCTAAAACTAAAAAAAAATTTAAAAATGCGAAACAAATAAGGTTTTTATTTATTTATATAATTTGACATACGTAAGAAGTATTCAAAATATATTTAATAGTACATAAAAGTATTTAATGGATGAACAATTTACACTCAAATTAAACAGTGACATTGAAATGCGACCATTTTTAACTTCATACTAAATAAAGCATGCATTTAAAATTTTATCATCAAAAGTTTTATGACTGCATGCATTTGTATATAAGAACACTAATAAACATGAATGAAGATTAAATGTAGATATTTTATTTATTTTTTGACAATATCTGATAAGTTGAAAATATATTTGTAGCTTACTTATATTTCTATTTAAAGATATCCCACAAAGAAATTTATTTTCAGTGTTACAGTATAATTAGTTTGTGTTAAGTTTTAGTTATTATTTTTATCATTATGAGAGATAAATAAATTATAATTTTAAAATTTTACTATTATAAATTTTAAATATACTTCTCTTTGCGTAACCAAAGGAAAAATTAGAGTGCGAAGTAAATAAATTTATTTTTATGACTATATCTAATAAGTTCAAAATAAGTTTCTAATAAATGACCTTCTGTAAAAACATTCCAATGTATTAAACCTTAAATTTATTCACATATAAATTTTAGAGGAACATTTAATTTATCATTTTAGGACCATAATAAATATTTATTACAAATAAAGAAAATTATAAAATTTTGAAAATTTATTACTATTATTTTATATTTTTCTGCTCTTTTTATCATAATAAAAATACATATTTGTGTGTCCAGGATCTGATTGTAAATTATTAATTTTGTCTAGTGATCCATCGCGAATAACAAAACAAAGAAAAAAATATGAGATGCAACGTAGCTTCTGAATAAGGCAATAGCGAAGATTCTGAATGATAATCTTTCTCAACATTTTGAGTGTTTCCCTGGTTATACTGTATAGTCACGTGAATCTATCAACCAATCACCAGATTCTCATGTAAATTGACTGAAAAAAAATATCGGTAAAATGCCGGCTTTTTTTCTCCAACCCCCAATTAACCAGAAATTTGCGGGTTTGCATGTAAATGAAGCCTTGTTGGAGTAAGGGGTAAGAAAAAAATGATTTTTTAATTAAACTATACAGACTGGCAAACATAAATTTTTATATATTTTTAAAATTTTAAAGTAAAGTATTTTTTTTTTAAAATATAAGTCAAGTATTTTTATTTTTTTATTTTTTTTTGTTGCTAAGATCACTTAAAGACTTTAAGTTTTCTTTTTTAGTACATTCTTATTCAATCACTATTTTTCAAAAATAATATGTTGCTAAATTAGAGGAAGAACTGCTTAAAGAATTATCCGTGAATTTTTTATGTAAAATAACATGATTATTTTGTAAACACTTAATGCGACTACTTTATGTAAAATCAAAATATCCTACAAGAGAGAAAAAATTCAAGACAGAAAAATATATGAAGTTACATCATCAACCATATAAATATTAATTATATTTATCCGCATTTAAATACAAACATTTAAATAAAAGTATAAGAAAATTTCTTTCGTGATTTTTAAATGATCCATTTTAATGCGTATTTAATATGAAGTGACACGTATATATTATAAATAATGCATTGTAATCTTGCGTATATATCACAAACAATAATGCAGTATATTATTTAAGCTACATTTAAAAAAAAACTCGTAAGTTTTCATTAATATCGAATCAGAACCTGTTTTTCAACATAATAAATTTTTTTAAGGCCACACTTTCAAATAAACTTATTTCACATGCCTTTAAATTGACTCTTCGAAATGAAGCATTTATTTCTCTGTTGATCATATAATTAAAACCTTTAAGAAAATAAGCAACACACCTAGAAAATAACAGAAAAAATAAAAGGTTATGCTCTTCTTCTTACCTTGTCTGAGAAGAAATAACATGTTCTCAGCAAAAGCATCTGGATATTCTTTTAAAAAAATTTGCTTATATATAAATACAGTATTTCAATAAATATTCAGAAGACTCTTCTATTCCTTCTAAATCCAACATACATATGTCGTTGAATATCAATTTGTTTATCACAGCTGTTCAATATTTTATTTTCGAATACTTTTTAATACTCATAACTGGATATAAGGTAAAATAAATAACAATAAGAAAATATTTACTTTCTTAAGCTCTTCGTAAGTAAAAAAGTTTCCGAAAGTTTAAAAAAAATTTTTTTTGAAAGAATTGTTAGGAATATTGTTTTGATTTTTGTATAAAATAGTTTAAATAATTTATATTTCAATGTGCAACGCATTTATATTACTCTGTTATATATTTTTTTTTATATTAAAATTGAAATGTTTGCAAGTAACGCTGTCTCTTACATTAAAAAGGCGATTCAATGGTTTTGGCCAAATCATGGCCAAAGCCATGTTGATAACATTTTTAGCTGCCGATTTAGCTACATTAGTGACCGTTTTGGCGAGTTCAGGATTATTTGGATTCTTCTAGAAATTTGTGGAGAAATCCACTAATTTCAAGTCTTATGACGCAAGCGGATGTTTCTCGAATGTTCCGTGAGACCTATAAATGGAGGGATGCTCGCGGAAGATCAGTCACTCCACTTTCGCCGCTACCCCCTCAAAGACTATCACATATGGGATGGAGGGCTGCAAGCAGCCAGTTTGCCCAAAGACTCACCGCAATTCACCAAAATCAGTCAGTCTGGTTTTGACTAACGATTAGTTGACTTGCTTTGACCGTGGATACTGATTAGCACAGCTGTTGAATAGGACGACCCGTGGTTATGAAAAATATTTTACATACGTGTATTTCAGGCGTTGACAATTGTGTTTGAGTACCATCGAAAGTGTCTAGACCTTCTGAGATTTATTTCCGCTAGTAGTGCTGCTGAATCCTATATTTCAAGAATCAGAATTTCGACAATAAATTATCTAATCTACCTTGTTCTTTGCGACAGATTTCCATAAAATCGTTGAATCCCGATGAATGCAATGATATTTGATTCTTATTAGAGAATATAATACATTTAAAACAAATTGAGTATTTTTAAAGATGCTTGTTAAAAATATGAGAGTTTTCCTATCATATTTTAATAAATTAAAACTGTTGTAAATCTATTTTAAACTTACTAATTTATCACAACATTATGTTTCGTAAGAAAGCTATAGAATTATGAACAGGGTCCGATTGTATATGTTTTCAGAAACTGCAAGAGGATGAAATTCAAAATTGGAAAAAATATTTGTTTTTAAAATAATATAAGTATTAAGTTTTCTTCAACGGAAACCAAAAATTTATCTGATATATTATAACTGGGCTCGCGAAATGGGAATGCTAATCCAGATATTAATCTCACGTCAGTTAAGAAAAGTTGGTTTTGCACAATCTCTTTCAGTTTATGTCTACGGTTTACAAAGCAAATTATCAACAAAAAAAAATGATTTAAGTTAAATGAAAATTTGTACATATTTTTTTCCGAAATTTGTTTCACCCATTTCTCGGGTGACATTGGATTTCTTTAATCTTAGATTCATTTTCTCAGCAGTTATTATTTAGTTATTTGTTAGTATTAATTACATTATAAGTTAAAATAAATTTAGTTCAAGGAATTTGTGAAGTACAAATACATAGTATATATAGAAAATGAAAAAATAAAATTAAAAAACGTTGTCAAATAGTTTTTTATTACCGATATTTAAGTAAAAAAGTTCAGTTAATACTGCCGAAATTACTGCGTTTCCATAAATATTTCAAATTAAAACTATACACTTTGTAATATGAATATACACTGAAGTGTAAGAGAAAATGTCATGAAATACCTCCTAATTTCATATCAGACATGTTTTCTTCCGCTAAGTGAAACTAGACGTAGCATGAACTCAAATATTCTTTGGGAGTTTCTTGCAGATATATATAGCTCTTCCGCCGTTACAGAAGCCCATAATTTCTAGATTGTTGCCGGTGTATGACTTTGTGCACGAGCTGACTTCTCTGTTATGACTCATAACTGTTCATTAAGATTTTTATTGAGTCAAAATTTTTCGTAGGAATCTTCTAGAATCTTTTTTCAAACTTATCCAGAACAATTATGGCTTACTGTGGTAATAGCGCATTGTCAACCATAAAAATCCCATCCATGTTTGGACAAAGGATTTCAATTAATGTACGCAAATAGTCTCCAAGTAGATGAACACAACTATTCTCAGTCAATGATTGGTCCATTCGCAACAGAATATTACATGCAAAAATACCCCACACCATTATATAGATAACACTAATTTGTATAGGGCCTTATTGGTAACTTCAGTCCATGGGTTCGTGCAGTCTGCACCATAGTTGAACTTCAACTTCAGTTTTTACTAATTGGAATCATGATTCATGTGATAAAATTACAGGTTTTCATTCATCTAGGGTCTAACTGACATAGATACGAGTGCATGAGGAGCGTTCATGCTAATATCGTGCTATTCGTGTAGACATTCGACTCGGTTTTCTACTGCCATATCACATTAAGAACAAAATCCAAAACACTGTTCCACTTTTGATCAGTTTTGTTGTCATTTTCCTCAGCATTGTCTATATTCCAAATTATTATTAGTATTATTATTTGCCTGAGTAAAAATTTAATATTAAATAAAACGTGTATGTTTTCATAGTAATCAGAAAGCGTGACATATTGTATTACATAAATCTTTTTTTTTTGTTTACTGAGGAAATAATGATAATAATAATATGATAAAATAAATTTGCGAAGTAAAATTTTTATTACAAATATGAGGCTTCATGTTATGAATAATATACATAGAAGCGCAACCATGTTCTATGAATTATAAATCAACAAGTAGATAGTATAGTCATTAATGTCAATTATTATGTATTCTAACAGTAGCATATTTTCTTCTTAGAAGAAGAACATTCATTTGTACTTTTGTTATGAATAAACAGTTTGTGAGGAATAATAATATAAACAGAGATAAACTTTGGAATATTTCTCTGAGCTTCCTTATAGTCTTCTACCAAAGATTACCCACAAACCCTATCAGAACTTATTGCAATAATCTTCAGTGCAGTGAACTCGTAGTATCATCTCGAATTCTCCCTTATTGATTCATGTTTCAGCGACGCAAGATAACCCCCCACATCAACTGCGCAAAGCATTTAAAAAGATTAGTGGCTAATCCACACATAAGAGGCAGCAATCTATATTTGATGAAATTTGTCCAAAGATTTGTTGATAAGGATGCTCATATGAAGCCTGCATAAAATTGTTCTTGTAGTGGCCTATAAATCTCATTTTTTTGATGATCTCAGATGATTTTTTTTTAAATATATATTTACGAAATTTTTGAAATGTAATCTTTAAATCATTTAATACTCTTACCTGGAAATCAATATGTTTTAGTTTAACACTTACTTGACTAATTATATCTGTAACACATACAGACATTTATTGATAATCTAAAAAAACATAATTTTTCCAGTTATAGAAACAAGCGTTTGTAGGTTGGATAAAAATTGAGTACTGAGTCCTCAATAAGTCATAATGTTTCTGGTACACATGCTTAACCCCTTCACTGCCACCAGCGTATATATACATCTCACTCAACCGGTACAATAAATGTCCCAGACGTATATATACGTATTTATCCAATACGATCCATTTCTTTGCGTTGCTCTTAGTAAAGCTGTTCCGAAAGCTTTGGAATGCAATAAAATGACCTTGATATATAGAGAGGAAGAGCGTTTGTAATGGATTTACTCATTTCAGAAAAAGGTTTACTTATTTATGCCTTCTCTTTCCCCTTCGATACAACGCAAACTTGCATCTATGAGAAAAACTATGGCACTAGGGAGTAAATCGCGTAAGTTTTAATCAAAAGTTAGAGGCTTAAATCACATTTCTGATCACATGAGCAAAGACATTATGAACATTTACTCAATAACGCTTTTCACCCCCTTTGGCTAGAGAGTTATCCTTTATAAAGATGTCACAAATTTTTGGTAGATAACTCGAGACAGGTTGTACCAAATGTGTAAGCCGCGGTCACTCAAAATTGCGCATTTTTCTTCTTAGAATAATGAATAATACAGCGTAAATATATACCATTCTCAATTAATCATATACCCTTTAGATAAGTGATACTCAACCTGCTGTCCGCGGGCTATAAGTGGCCCACCAGCATTTTTTCAGTCGTCCGACCATGACCGATTGCACTATGCAATTCAGTTATTGAAAAACAACGTACTAAAAATTTAGCACTAAATTCAAGCAATCAAATCTATTATTTCTCCGATCAATATCCTTTATTTTATTGTAGAATGTAAGCAAGGGTCTTGGTCATAGATGAAAGAAAATCACATTTACCCTACAATTTAGCACACAAAAAAATGCCTGAAAGTAAATATTTTTTATGGATGTTTGATAGAGAGATTAATATAAAAAAACCCTAAAAAATGAGGTTTATTATTTTGATCAATCTTGCTTTCTCTAATGTTGTTTTGGTCTTAAGTAATTTTTCTCCATTATTCTGGTGTTGCGGCTCACATGGAATATTTTTCATAGGTATGTGGCCCGGTAGGAAAAAGGGTTGATTACCCTTGCTTCGTCCAGGGAAGTTTTCATCGAGTAATCTGATGGAAGTATAATGTGTTGGCTCCTTAGTGTATGTAGAATTGCCCCCTGTTTTTAAAATATGCATTGGCTAATAAAAACAATTGTTCAGGATAATTAGTCTCGATAACATTCTCAGCAACACAACATGCTTAAAAAGGATACTTACATTAAGAATTAAATGTAAATATAAATTTATAAGGATATTGAATGCATTTTTATACAGGATAATATTATTAATATAATTCAAAAAAATGAAACTGATTTTAATTCAAGATCAGTGTTTTTAAAAATGTTATTGTTAAATTATATGTGTGAATTTCTTAAGATTCAATTGGATATCATATAATTATTTAGCTTATTAATTTCTTGTAATTAACAGGGAAAACAGAGGGTCATTTCTCATTGGATTAATTTAATACATTTAGTACCACTGAATGGCCCATAATTTATGTTTAAACATCTTCTTCATAACACAGCTAATATATCTTACAAACATTGATTTTAGGAGTGATTATTTTAATGTTAATAAATATCTGAAAATCTGTATAAAATAATCGATATTATACAAAAACTGAAAATCTAATTTAAATGTCTAAAGAGGCTGATACTTGCATTTTTTACTTATTATTTATTATTAATGCGCTTGTTATCATTTTCTCGGGAGCTTTCAAAAAAGATGTCTTTCCACCTTAATAAAAATGAATGAAGCGTATAGATGAATCAATGAAAACAAATTTTATTTATTTTAATTTTTTAATAACACACATATTACAAAACTAATAGCATTTAAAATAGTATCAAGTGAGCACTATTTATGCTAAGCAGTTGGAGTTTTAAGCGTTTGGAAGTGTTAACTCTTTATGTTTTTAAAGAGCTCCTAAAACCATGAACATATGTTAATTTATATAAATGTCCACACATTATAAGTGATTAGGTTTTTTAATATCAAAATATATATATACAAGATAAATAAAAAATATAATAAATAGTATGGTGCAAGAAATTTAAAAATAAATATTTATTTATCGATTGAAATTTTAAATTAATCGAATATTTCTTTAATATTTCAGTATTTTTTTTCGAAAATTGGGGATTTTTCAGTCAGATATATTATTATTATTTATTATACATGAGTTAAGAAATATTTTTATAAATAATTTTCTACTTTTATATTTTATATTAAGCGAAAAAGTCATTTTATCACTTAACCTTTTCTAATAATTTTAATAAATTTTTTTGAAATTTCGTATTTTATTATATTTAAATTTATACATATTAGCAAATATGAAGTGAACCATCTAAATAATAAGGTAAAATAACATTTGTTGAGAAATTAAGTTACACAACTAAAAGATTTATATGAATACAATTCAAGCGATTAATAATTCAATTAAAAATTTTTCTCAGAGTATATTTATTTGTTACAATAAATGGTGAACGTTTGCAAAATATGCAGAGAATAATTTGTTTCAATAATTGTGATTTTTACTGAAAAATGTTTTAAATAGCATAATTTTTTTAAAATTTTTAATCAGTAGTTTTTAAATTATAAGTCGAAATATCATTGATGTGTTAAATGGTTAATCTTAAAGATTCTGCAATATTGAAAATTACTTTTCCTTAAAAGTTTTGTATGACGAAGAAAAAAAGTGTATCGAGAGAGAGAGAGAGAGAGAGTAATTCTGACTGAATTCAACTCTGCAAAGTAATTTATTTTAATTTTAAACTTCGTGACTTTTGTTTTTCTATGGATTTTAGTGTGTATGGCTACACATTATTCTATTTCAAAAACATTTTTGGATAGAGTAACAGTAAAAATAATCTGTCTTCTATCCTCAAATTATATTACAACTTTGATTCTGAAAAATAATTCTGTCTGACAAACCATTACTTAACAATTTTAAAGAAATAAGAATTTTTGGAATTTATTCAAACTTTTGCAAAATGCTCAATTTTTGTTTAAATTGTGTAGTCGGCTTAAGTGATTTATGTCCCTTAGCTATTCCACATAATATAGTTCTGAAAATCTGTTTCATTGTTGATTTTAAATAATTATTTTTTGTGTGAAACCTGGAAAAAACCGCAGAAATTTTAAAATATTAATTGTAGCATTTTATATAAAAAATAACAAGAGATTTTTGACCAAAATCCATACTAACTTTTTTAGAACCTACATTTGGGAGTATATTCAAAATCTTTCCATGACTCCATCTTGAATAGAAAAACAGTCTTTGTTTTTAGAAACACTTACAAATGTTATGCTACAAATTAAATGTCTGATAAAAACACATTTATAGTTTGTAAGGTCATACAGGAAAGTATAATAATGCCTGCAAAGCTAGAGATTTTTACTGCGTTATTTTCCAACTTAAGTTCTAGATTCAAACACTATTTGAATTAGATATCATTGAAAATATTTTCTTAAAATCCAAATGTACTTTTGCATAATACTGATAGCATTAGAATTTTTTCAACGACAGGTTATTCAGCCTTGTCTTAACACAATATATTCCCAAAAGTTTTAAAACACAAAGATTTTATGTACAAAAATAATAAGCATACTAGTTTAAGATACAAATCTTCAGGATTGTACATAAAATTTAATTTTTTTCAGCTTTAAATTGGGCAATTTAGCAAAAGCTTTTTGAGTTTATTGGGAAACTTCAAAATACTAAAATATAATACTACAACATGTTTACTATAATTTGCTTTAGTACACTTTCAAATATTCAGTTTTATCGGCAGTACTTAAATTCAAATTACTTGTATTCCGAAGTGTAATTGCAGTATCACCTGATGCCTATTTTTAGATACATCCTTTCAGTACTATTCTATCTGCTCCGAATATCGTTTCAAAAAGCAACCTGAAAGCGGTTTGGCCATAGCATTTTCTCAGGAGGAAAAACATATTTATAAATCTTCTAAGTTGTATAAACTAATTTTTTTAAAACGAAAAAATGGCCTTTAAACCAAACTTATTAAATTTTTTATGATAACTCGAAAAATTCAAAAATTGATCAAGCAAGGGTGGTGGTCTTAGCAATTAAACTAATAATCATTTCACTCTGAAAAAGTTAAATGTACTCAAAAATAGTTTTAATTAATTCAATATTAATTCAATTTATTCAATAATTTAATTTAGGTAGAAAAATGCTTTAAAATGAAACCGAAACTGAAACGTAAGCACAGAAAATTTTAAGTACATTAAAAACTATCTAGTTATCAGGTCTGAAATTTAGTATCCCAATAATGTAACCACACAATTTTTTTTCTTCAATTCGGTTGGGGGCTTAAAGGAGTCCTTACATAAATTTTACTTTTTCATTTATGACGAATGAAATTATTTATGTTTATTTATATTGGGAAACTATAATTATTTTTTTAAGAAATTTAAAAAAAAGAACAGAAATGTAAGTTTTGTTCTCTTACAAATAAGGATAATGCAGATTTATTATTCTAAGCCAACAACATTTTCTATCAATCTTTCCATTGGGTAAAATTTCACTTAAATAAAATCTAACCTTAATAGCGAAAAGAAAAAGGTAGATCAAAATTTAAAATTGATGAAGATTTAAACAATGGATAAGTAAGATTAATTCACTTACATCTATGTGGTTTTTTTTGGGTTCTTTTTAGAAAATATGTGTGCATACTTCACACACACACACACGACAAAGTTTAGTATTTCAGTAAATTCTGTACAGTTTGAATTAGTTTTTTTTGTAGAAATTGGTGGTTTATGTGTTCCTGCAGAGAAACAAGCCTTTTTGAAAGCATCCTGTGAAAGTACAAAAAATTCGAATTGAGGTGTATTACATGCAATTTTAAATGCTTAAAAATTTTAGAAATTGTGAAAAAGAGTAGTTCTTTCAATAAACATTTTGAATATTCACAAAATTAAATAGCCCTTTGAATTCAGTTTCTAAAAATGTCATCATTATTTCTAAACGTGTCATTCATGACGTTAAAGAAACCCATATTAGAATATAATTTTAAAAAAATATTAGTTCTTTGTTTACTAATTAATAAAAGAACTAAACACAAGAGCCAGGACCTACTGTGCCCAACTCAGTTTCGGAGCCTTGTGAACTGAGGTGCATTAGCAGATGTTCGGGTCAGGTGGTCATTCTGACGCGAAACTTTCATCGTTTTATTCCCAAGCATGATGTGTACTCACTTTTATCGACCCATTGAATGAATGAAAGCTCGAGTTAACCTTGCCCTCTTGGGTTTGGACCCCAGACTTGTAGAGTGAAATCGATACTTATAGATATATTCATAATATTGTTTTAAATGAACAAATTAAAAGGAATTATTACAAGTGTTTTCTGATACTGATTTTTAAACAGACATTATAAACTTTACAATAACGATCATTAAAATATGTTTTTGAAAGTGGAACACATGTCCATTTCTTACCGAAATGTATAGTTTCAATTTCTGTGATAATGTTTCTATTTAACTCCAAAACACATATTTTTTTAATAAAAACTCGTTCAACTCTTACATAAACAAGAATTCTATACGGATTTACTACAAGTTTTGTTTCGAGCCTTTTTCATTTTTTTTTTCATTAATTTTTCGTGAACTAAATTCTACAGAAGAGGAATCTTTAATTTTACCAATTTTCCTGGGTACTGTGAGTTCAAATATGTGTGTTGTATACTTTCCTTAAAAATTGCATTAAATTAAGACGCGTTAATTCATAGTAAGGGTCTTAAAGTAGGTTTATTTCGTTCATCGTTTATTTTTAGAATACTGTTAAAAATAATCACACTGCCTCACAGTTGCTTCTGGATACTGATCCCAGGTCAAACATAGTGAAAAAATAAAAGTAAAGAGAAGCTCCACGAAAAAGCACTTTAGAGGAAAAGGTAAGTTCCTGTAGATATTTGAGAGCTTGATGGTAGACAATCAACTGTGGCTTTCAAACTTTACTTATTCTAGAGAAAACATTCGAAAGATGAGGTGAATTATGCATTGGAGTCTGGAAATGAGTTTCCAGACTTTAATCAAGACTTTTCCTTTCGAAATTGGTGCTACTCTTGAGGTGAGTCAATATTGAATGAGTATACCAAACAGTGCTAAATGTACATCAGCGTTGCAAATTGATCCAACTCATTTTGTAGAGATGTCACGTTGGTATTGAATATATTGGTACTCTCACTTTTCGAATCAATTTCAACTGTAGTTTTATTTCCAGCAAATCAAAACAATTTCAAATGCGTACTAAGAAATGATAAAAAAAAATTATTGTATAAGTGAATTAAATCTCTTTTTTTAAATAGTAGTTTAGAGAAGACAATGGTATATTATGTGAAAAAATTGTAATTATTATTCCTTTTCTAAATAGTTCATGTGAAATATATTTAAATATATATTATTTATTACATGAATCTTTCAAGTTCCAAATACAAATGTGACACAAAAAATGTTTTAACTTCTTCTAGAGAGAAAAGGGTTTAATACAAATATCACGTTTTTCTCAGTGTATATTCATTTATTATATATATATATATATATATATTCATATGTATGTGTTCTTTCATATTTTTAATATTCAGAATAAATCTAAAGCTTCATTTATTAAGAAATATGTTTCATCATCTCACTTTTAAAAGTTTATTAATAGAACATGTAAAGTTAAATGATTTATATGAACTGAAAATCTACTTAATGATTTATTAAATGTGAAGAGCTATATATTATAGGACACAATGTTAGTATACTGTGTAAAAGGGATTCTGATTAAACTCTTTCTATTAAACCAACGTTTTAGTTAATACTATTTTATGAAACTCACAAAGTACCACTTCATTGCTATTTTTAGCGCGTTTTTCACTTAGTGGAACAAAAGCGCTATTAGGACACAAATTTCGTCTTCGTTCCATATTTTGTCGTACCTTTTTCTCAGCCAATAAGCAACCAATTGACCTCGGGTTTTCGGCATTTGGTCACATTTTTGCCCTAGATTATCCGAATCATATTTAAATTTAATCATTTTTATTTATTTTTTTTAGTACAGTACTACTTTCTGTAAGTAAAAAGTTCATAGTTGCATTATTGTAAAATACAACATGTGAAAAACGCATTAAAATTACTTGGCCATGCCAATGATTGATATCTTGTTTTAATTTGTTTTTACTAAATGTCCTTTATTGCAATTCCAGATAATCAAATCTAGAATAATCAAAGTTAAATCAGAAAATTAAAAAAAAATGTTTGCACTTGAATGAAATTTCTGGAAGTTAGAAGAATGGTTATTTTTTATGAACATATCTTAATATTTTAACTTGTTTTGTTCAATATATTATACCAGCAGTTATTAATGTTACATCATACAGATTTATTAACAACTTTTTCAATAAATGGAAATGTATAAATAAATTTTAGAATTTTTTGACCGTGTTTAATTTCTTTTAGTAAGACAAGAGAGTTTTTCACTTGAAACTCAAGCATAAGTGGTAATTTATGAGCTTTATTTCTTTTATACTGAATACTGAAAAAATATTAAATGCGCCATTAACTCGTTAGGAATTAACATTGAGAGCATAAACATAATAATGAGCTTTGAAGTTATGAGTGTAAGGATAGTTTTCAATTATTATTTTTTAGAATGTGTGGTGGAACATCAGATGATCTCAAGATATATGCTCAAGAATTGAAATCATCTTTATCTGTAATCTAAATGCAATTGTACAAGATAATAGTTACCATTCATTGTCTTTCAAATGTTATTTCCTTTCTACCAACTACTTCCCATTAAGGTATTAGAATAAGATTTTATGTCTAATAAAAATTGTTGAATTCTGCAATGATATCAGATTATTTACCCTGTAATGACTTTAATCAGCTTATAAAAACAATTTATTACAAGAAAAGATTAACTGGAATATTTTTGCACTCGTTCCGAGATTGGGATCGCAGTCTCTTTTACAGTAAAGATTAGTTTATCCCAACCATCCAACTTTTAATGAAAATCACGTTGAGCTGACGCCTTTACATCGGTAATAAGGCAAAAACCCTTCGGCTTCACTGGTCAAATGTAATCGTGGGTGCGAATACAGTGCGTCTCTCGCTGTCTATAGCTAGAGAGGCCTCCGAACGGTTCTCTCTCTGTATCGGTAATAGGAGCCAAAGTCCTTTGCTGGTCAATCATAATCGTAGAAGAAGACGCCGTGTGTTTCTCTCTGTATATCGCTTGAGAGGCCTCTAAACGGTTCTCTCTGATTCTCTACACAAAATCTCACGCCGTGTCTTTTAAAGCCCAGGTTGCTCCTGGTTCCTCCTTTCGGCTTTTCTTTATCCTTGTCCGTCGGCTCCTCAAATTTGGGAAATTTCCGACCCATAATGCCGTATGTCCGCCGCCAGACACGCCGTCACCATGGATGCGTGAGAAACGGAAATTCCACCCAGGCCGAGGAATATGTCCACTCCTGGATTCTAAGGAATAGTCGTGGGAAAAGAAGTTAGAATTCTTAACCACCCATTTAGACCATTTTTTTCAGCAATTAGGGAAAAGAAAGCAGCTACATCACAACCCCCAAAACCTAGCACGGAATCTGGTTAGTTTCTAATGAACCAGTATGGCACAAACATCTATAATTGCGCTTTGAGTGTATGTAAGAAAACTTAGATTTATTCAAAAAAATTATCCGTATTTTTCTTCTTATAAGACGTTGTTAAAGCGCAAAATTTTTAATATAAAACTTAATTGAATAAAAAATACTGAAAACTAATGTGTACTATCATTTAAAAAGAAAACATATCCCCATCCCTAAGGATAATACATGGAAATGCATCTTATAATTAATTATATTCCATATATTATTGTTTAAATAGTCATTTCAAAAATAAGCTTATGTAATCGACACATGGTTAAGAGTAAGTGAATGTCTTTGAAATACGTATATTTTAGTATTTTATGATAAAAGTAGAATTCAACATTTAAAAAAAAATGCTCTATTTTTAGAAGTGTAAAAAATTGATTTTAAAGATAGATATACAGATATTAATATTTTGTTATCACTAACATAAGTCATCATAATAATATATAACATAAATTTTGAAAGCAATAAATCGATATAAAACTTAAAGGAGATTCCCTGATTTACAATTAACATAATCGCATATTTTAACATTTGTCTTTTAGTATACCCGTGCATATAATTTAATCCATCTGTGTTCCTAACATAAGACATTGTGTCTCAGCCATCAGTTGAATCGGAATATTTTTGGAAAACTAACGACAGTTGATATTGTTACGGAACAAACATGTGAAGGAAATTAAATTGTATATCTAATATATTACTCGAATACTTGAAAAATCAATTACCAATCAATTATGATGAAATTTATTCTAATTCTCCAAAATATCACACGAATCTTATAAAACTGTAGGATATGTTTGTATACGGATTTCGTTATAAGAAACGACAATGAACAAACTAAATGCGTTACTCATTTTCTTTTTAAATTGTTTCAATTACTCTACCATGCGAAGAGTTTATTTACGGTCTCTTGAAATAAACAAGTTTTCTACAGTTATACCTAAAATAAAGTAATCCAAAGCGTTTAAAGAATGAATATAGAGAAATCCCTGAGGCTAATTGAAAAACAATGAGCTCTTAGGAGAAAGAGCTGATAAGAGGTATAATGCAATGTTACGTGACATCACATTCAATTTAGAGAGTAAATTATCACCTTGTGCTTTTTTTTAATAGGTTGTTCACTAATGGTCCTCTTTTCACTGTTTTAAGTACACAGTTTACTGTCTCTAATCGCCTTAGCAGTGAATTCCACCCGGTTCTCTCATTAATTTCCTTTAGGTGCTAAAACTACCATTCGTTATTCTAATTGGGTAGTGTTGTTCCATATCCACATTTTGTGGTATCTAAATTATTTGTTTCATGATATGACAACACAAAACAGCAAAAAGTTATCTTCATTAGCCCAAATGCATATCATTAAAAGATCCACCTGACGCTAAAAAAACTTCAACATTTTTATTTCTTTTTAAAAATCATTTAATATTTAAATATGATTTTGCGGTTCTTTTTGTAATTTAATATATTCTGTACATTTCTAAATATATTTCATAACATTAACACACCCCAGAAGAGCAAGTTTCGAAAACATCTATCAGGATCTGTCAATATGAACTCTATATTTGTACTGTCCTTCTATAATTATAATCGCATTTTAATCTTAATTCAGTTAAATTCAATACTAATGCTTGTAGTTCTACAAAGTTTAAATAAATAAATAAAATGTAAGTTGTTTACTTTTTTCTAAAAGAAATTCTTAAATTCTTAATATTTCACGTATGCATTTATCCAGTTTAGACAAGAATCATTTAACTACGATATTGAAGTATATCGCGTTTTTTTAGAGCAGAGTAATAATTTCTCCCTCTCAATCTTAGCTCATATTTTTATTTTTCAAATATGAGAACATGAATTTGATTCTTCAATTAATTTTTCATTGACCAATTTAATTTTATAACAGATAACAATAGTGCATCTAAAATTTTAGTCTATAAATTACTGTGAAGACAGTTTATAACTTTGGGAAACAAATGGAATTCGATGAAATGTTTATTTAAAAAATAGCAATAATGAATAATATTAATTTTTTTTTTCAAAATTCTCTAGAAAATGTAAAAATTTCTTTTTAAAAGAAATTTACAGAAAAATTTAATTATTTATTTTCACTGATTTTTATTATTTTTTTTTGTTTGAAAATAAGAAACTGCGAAAATCTTTAAGTGCATTCACATTGAAATTCTGACTTTTACCTAGATTTTTTTTTTTTTACCTTTAAGAAATATATTTCCTTTTATGAAGTACTTTTGTGCGTAGTCTAAACGTAGCATTATTAAAAATTAAGTAAAAATATTTTTATCTCACACACTAAAAGCTTCAAGTCTTTTCATATTTACTGTTCATTAACGATGTACTACAAAGCTTCAATATGCGAATGGCGAAAGATCTTAAATTTTAAATTAATTTGACATAATGAAAACGACGTGTGATTTTGACCTTTAATGCGAAGATTTAGACTCGCGACAAATTTAACAAGCATCAGCCTTTCTGCACAGAGTGACTTCAGTGACATTAAGACCTTAACCCCTACGACTCAATAGAGGTCTGAAGTTTGCGACCAACCAACAGAATTACTGCAGCTACTATCTTATTAGATATGTCACTGAACACATTGGTTATCATCAAGTTAACTTTATATAAATACCACTACAAATATTTTTGAAGAAAAAACATGGATATAATTATCATTCCTTAATAATATTAATAATAGAAAATACTTATAAACTAAGGTATGATATGCATGATATTCCTTATTACTGCATTCATACACATAAAACTACGTAAAAGTGAGAAATTTAATTCTAAGAAATATAAATTGAAATAAAATTATCATTCCCTTCATATTAATGGTCATTCATACAAATCTTCTTTAATTTTTAAATTTTATCTTTTTAACTCTACTTTTCTATAAGTAATATCTCTTCTAAAGCGAAATCATAAGATTAAACTGTACCTATTAGGGTCACATTTATAGTACCCTAATTCCGCATCTATGCCCTTAATGAATACTTGTCTCTTATATAATAACAAATTTAAGAAATAAATTTTGACGTTTCTATGTTTTGACTTATTGCATGCCTTTCTTTTACATCGGAAGCCGAAAAAATGGGACAGAGATTGAGTCTAATGTTCCAAATTTCTCAGAGTTTTCCTCTTAAATTCTGAAAGCTCACTTTTCTCATAAAGTAATCGTACCATTAAAAACACTAGAAAAACTTTGGCAAATGTTGGAAAGATTGCTTTAGCGTTACTTCAATCTCCGGGATGCATTTTTATGCATTATTTTCAAAACATCTTTTATTTATGCATATTTAAAAAGGAAAGTGCCTTTGACTATTTCAAGGATGTTCAGATACGATAGAAATATTGCTTATTCGCTTTCCTGGTAAAATGGTAATCGATATTTAGATCTATCACGAGACTTCACCCTGCATTCTTCCATAAATTTAGAGATGAAATATTTATGATATGATATGCATGCAATATGGCTTCAAAAAATCTAAATACTTAATTTCCGCATGAATAAACTTGCATATTTAGTGGAAGGTAGAATCACTCATGATGTTAGAAATTTTCTTTAGCGTAAAAATATTTTAAATGCGTTGAAAAAGTCCTTAAAAATTATCTTGCTTTTCAAGGGTGAATGAGTTAATGGTTGTAAAATTTATGCTCTGCAAAAATTTGGAAATTTTCCTGAAAGGAAAAAAAGTCTATATTCAATATTAACTAATAACACAAACAAATTCCTTTGATCCTCATAATCTCTCTAAATATATCGTAAGATCAGTGAATCTTATTTTGCTATTACGTCCATTAAACTTCTACAATATCGAATGATACAAAATTACAAAATCTTAATCTAACGGTGGCACAGGGATGTAATTATAAAAAAATTAGACATTGCGTTCATTTAATGTTTTGTATATGTATACAAATACACGCCCATGTATATAGTCGACTCTCTATAATTTGAAGGAGAAGGAACCATTGAAAATCTTCGAAATTTCAAAGGGTAGGAAAAAACTCCCAAAACACACGAAGAGAAATATTTTTTTAGCATTTTTAATTTAAAGCAACAGTTTTTAACAGCAGTTTTAACAACAATTAATTTAAAGCAAACAACAGTTTCTATATATATATATATATATATATATATATATATATGTATGTATGTACAAAGTTATTTTAAAAATACGTATTGTATAGTATAAATATTAAAAGCCCTGTATTAAAAGAAAATACATTTATGTTTTAAAAGAATACATACTTTATGTAATTAATTTTCTTTGAAGGAATATCTGTAATATTTTTGTTTTGTTTTATGGCGCGCATTCAATAGTTTTTCTAGAATAAAGGGCTCTTGAAAAAGGTCCGCATTTACATGATTTGGAGGGAAAAGTTGCCTAGTTGGTTTAGTGACATTTAAGTTTGTGTCAGGACTATTGGAGTCATATCATATGATCAGCAAAAAGGCTACATTACAGGGAATAAAAGCAAGAAAATAACAGAACAAAAAACATATTAAGCTCCAACCTGTTTTCTACAGGACTCTACATGATGGTGCGTGTTGGAATTGTTGAGAGTTTTATTAGATCACTTTGAATTATCGCGTGTTGCTTAAAAATAAAGGCTTTAGTTATTTTTTAGAATTATTAAGTGTATCAAAATATATTGTTTTGGCTCTAAATATTAAGAATTTTTCTAGACGCTGAAAATATACTTCAAATTAGCGAGGGGTTTGCATTATCGAAGGTTTGAATTTCCGTGAGTCGTCTATATATATATATATATATACTCACTTTCAAAAGTTATGCACGAAGATGTAAAATGCAAAAAAATTAAAAATACTGCTTTGATTGACACAAAATTTGGCAGTAAAGTAGCATATTTACTTATACATAAAACAAAATCAATAATTATACACAGAAATGAAAACAATATTAAATTTTTGTAAGTTATCAGTTAATATCATACTGGAGACTTAACAGAATTATGTATAAAGTGAAAATATACAGCATAAAATGAAAAAAAGGACATTAATAGGGTATGTGATCCTCCCTCATCTGTATGCAAAGTTTACACCTTCTGACCATGCTTTCAATTAGGTGGTTTAAATAATAGCCATTATTCTTGTAGAGCAGTTTCCAGCTCAATAAGAGTGACTGAAGGCGGGAAACGTGAAGATACAGCATGGCCGAGAGCATCCCAAAGATTTTCAATGGGATTAGGGTCAGACAAATATGCTGACCACGTCATACGCGCAATCCCTTCACTCTCCAGGTAATAATCGATGATGTCAGCTGTATGGGGACGTGTGTTATTATCCATTAATACAAAAGTAGGACCAACTGCTTCAGCGTACAATCTCACAATGGGCTCTAGGACTTCATCTTGATATAGGACAGCTGCCACAGAACCCCGTTTAAAGATATGCAGGTCGGTCCAGTATCCTAATGAAACCCTTCCCACACCATAATGCTTCCACCTCGGAATGTGTGATGTTCGGTGATGTTTTGGGGCTGATTGAATGTTCCTTGTTTACGCCATATCCTTATATGCTTGTCATCTGGCTCAAGAGCAAATCTTGACTCATCAGTAAACATGGCATTGCCCCAGTCAGACACAGTCAAATTGCCATATTCCCAGGTCAACTTTAATCATGTCCCTCTTGATTGGGCAGATAGAGGAACACAAATCTAGGTACCCGGATATACAGTCCATTCATGTGTAATCTTCGGCGTACAGTAGCTGCAGATATAGCATTACCAATGGACGCTGTAACCATAGATGTCACATGTGTTGAGGTCGCTCTGCGATTCCGCTTGGCTACAATAGCAATATATCGATCTTCCGAAAGGGTTGTAACCCTTGGGTGACCACGTGCGGTCCTTCGGACAACTGTCTGTGTGGTTTGGAATTGTTTCCATAAACATGAAATTACAGAATGATGAACGCCGATGAAAAGAGCATTACCTGTGATTGACTGTCCTAATTCAATGCGCCCCACAGCACGCCAGCGCTCAGAATCTTCCATTCGTTTTCTGGAATTCACCGAAACACGTATGTTTTGAAAACAAATTGTAAGAAAGCTTTAAACACCTTATATCAGCACTACAATCAATTTCTGTAACCCTTCATAAAGCTGGTTTCTTATAAGACTGGCCTTTTTGCCTATTACTTGACATAAAAGCACAATTGACTGTTACCTAATACATTTGCATACTTCCATTTACCTCTGCAGCGAATTGCATCCTCGTCAATTCTGATGGGCTTCCAGAAATTAGCATTTTCCTCTTCGTGCTTAACTTTTGAAAGTGAGTATATATATATATATATATATGGTGAGTGTTGTGTGTGTGTGTGTAATCCGTTAAGCACTGATGTTTCCTTTTTGAACACTTTATCATGGGTTAAGTAAGAATCCCTGAACATATCAACACTGATTCTTCAATAAAAAATTATCGCTTGTTCTGCTTCTGATTGAAATGTAAATAACAAATGATACTTTTACTAGAACAGAAAATACAGAGATTTAAAATTTTATGCGTACCTGATTTTTTTCAATTTACTTACTCTAGTTTTTCTCGATTGTAGGTTTATTCTAGTCAGAAAACAGTAAACAGCTGTGATTTTGCGTTGCTGTTTTTTATCAATATGCATTTTACGCACCAATTAACTTATGTTCAATTTAATGGTATTTTTAAAACAGACCTGTAAAATTCGAGTCATTGATTTAAAGAGGATTTTAAATCAGATAAACTATTTAAAAGTTCAGTATTTGTTATCATCATATCCTTTGAAATAGATATTAAGCTCTTTAAGAAAAAAATATTTGAGTGTGATTGTAATAATGAGCTATCAGCGAGATCAGTACTCTCGAACATGGGTATTATTCGATACAGTCAAATTGGCACTTTGAACTATAATAAATGAATGCTGCACATGATAGGTATTGTGAAATAGCATATAAATAGTCAGTGAGGTAGATAATAGTTATTATGTGGATAATATAGTAATAATAATAATTTATTTCTGAATTACTTTCAGTAATAGATGTTAAGAGTCATCGTGGACAAGGCACTCAGGTTGCCCATCTCATTTAATATATAAGTAAACATTATTTTTATTTGTCTCGTTAACACATCGCGTAATTAGGTTTAACGTTAAATTAATAAAAGTGAATTATTGAGAATGGTTTTTGGTCATCACTTTGTGTTCGACTTAATGTCGTCTCAATCATTACTGCGTTTGGATCACCTCTAATGTGAGGATGTTCTACCCCAACAACGTGAGGAAGAGATACCACGATGTGCTTACGTAATAAAGTTTAATAAATCAATATATATATAACAGAACTCTTACAATACCTAAACTTTCAAAGTTTTAAAAAATTGATCTGTATATTAAGCATTTGGAATCATACATGTTACCGGCAAAGTATAAAATGCCGGCATTCTATATAATGTCTAGGCATTCTATACAATGCCGGACGTTTTTAGGCAAAGTATGAAATATGAGTTTCATTACACACTTTGCCTAGGCATTGTACAGAACGCCTAGGCATTCTATAGAATTCCTAAAGCTATTTAGGCAAAGTATAAAAAATGGTCATGATAAGGATATTATATCAATGACTTATATTCCTAAAAGTACAAATGTTAGTCTGACAAAATAATGAGACTGCCAAAAAAAAATTTTTTTTGTTTAAATTGTGATTTCGCATATACTTGTATTAAAATTCCTTCAGAAAATCCAAGTTGATAGAAACCATCTTATTTCTGACTCATTACAAGTGCCAATATATTGTCATTAGGAAAAAAATCAAAGTTTTGCACTACAATACCATTTTTTAAAATAATTTCTGTTTTTTCTGGCAAGTTTCACGAAGGTGGATGTACAGTTCAATAAAATAACGTGTAACATTTTGTATTCGGTTGAAAGGTCTTTCAGAATTTTATCACATCCTCAGAATCCGGAATTTAATTTTTCTCTCGACAAATTAAATTCGTAGAAAAATTCACATCGTCAAACTGGGTGTCAAAATTACCGGCGGCAATTAGTATCGCTTACATGGCGCCACACTAAATAGGGATAGCAGCCCCTGGAGAATGTACTAGGTCTGAAAATGATAAAAATACCAATCTACAGCCCCAATGGGGAGAAGAAAAGAATCCGTGACATAATACTGTATAGCAGTTCTTCCCAACAGTTTTCTCTTCCAAACCGATCAACGTTTCATAATTTTACGGCGGCCCGCTGAGGAAGGACGTTGATTATTTATATTTAAATTGTTTGGATTTCATAATTTAATTTTATTTAAACATGCCTTCAGAGTAAAATTCAGTTGCACCAAAAAAAAATTATAAAATAATTTTATATAATTTAAAAAGTGATTTCCATGGAAAGTCGCACAGACACGAGAAAAATACACCCCAGTAAATATAATGGGAAAAATTTAATGCTCTTTGAGTGGCCTGACACCCTCTGATCCATGGACCAAGCGTCGGGGACCACTGTTTTATGGTACTGACGTCTTCTTTAACAGTTTAAATGAGTTTAATTTATTTCCGCAAACATCACATCATAGCTATTCAGCGACCAATAGTCCCTGGGTTCCTTCTTAAATGTCATTTTAGCATTTTTTATATCAGTTATTAACTTCTAGTAAGTAATTTCAGTTAAGAAACAACTTTTTTTTTAGCATCAACTCGAATTTTGGGAAACTAGCCGTTGAATAGTTGTTTCATGTCTATGGACCATGGGTCGACAGCCTTTTAGCTACTGCGTGTCAAACCAATCTACCAATATGATTCAGCGAACCACACAGTAGAAACATTTTTTAAACAATTCAAAAATTTACAAATTTGTTGAATAGTGCCAAGTGCTACTGAGAATTGTACCGCGTAGCACGTGTGAATAGGTTGCCGACTTCCGCTATAGACCATGGCTCCTTCACCAACACTATAGCTTGCTCCTTCCATTCGCAGGTTTCACAGGAAAAAAACCAACTTTTTGTAGAACAAGTTTAAGTAAAATTGAGTATTTTGCCATTTCCGAGCAAATAGCAGTACAACTAACAGATTCTGAGCATGAGATACACGTTAAAAGTTTTATGTTTTGCCAATAGACAATATTCGAAATGAATCTGAGATGTATTTCATACTTTGCCGGTTTCTCATTAGGCATTCTATAGAATGCCTTGGCAATGTGTGAAATAGGAATCCTTTCATACATTGCCGGCTAGATTTAGGCATGTATAGAATGCCGGATTTCATACTTTGCCGGTAACATATACATAAAAAAAATATTACTTCTGAGTATAAACTTTAATCCCCCCCCATAAATGTTCTCATTTTAAATTTTAGGCCTTGGTAGCACATTGAAAATAAAGTGCATGCAACTGCAAATAATGATCCGCAAAATAATTTATGTATGAACTATGAAGCTATTTAAACGGAGAAAAACTTAGATATTTTTTTTTTTGATAATCGTATCTTTTATAGAATTACCTTTACAATATAAATAGATCATACATAATATATATATTTACATATATATATATATATGTATTTTGTTAAATATAAATACATATGGGAAACGAGATAAAGTTGCTAGCCATTAGAATTAATTTTCCAGAAGTTATTGAATGAAAAATAAATTTACTTCGAATGCTTCGAACGACACTTTAATTGAAACATTTAAAAAATAAAAAATATATATTGAAAAATAGAATATTTATATAAATATATTGAGAATAAATAAAACTGTATTCGTTTTTTGGTCTTCTATTTCATGAAAAAGGTTGTTTTTTTTCTTATAATCGAGTCAAAAATATTTAAAATGCTTTGCTAATGGAATTGGTTTTTTAACTTCTTTTGATATCAGGAATGTGTGTCGTTCATCATATCACATAATTAAAGTACAGAGTTATTTGAGTAAAGTATTGAATAAAAATAAAATGCTTTTTCTTATTGCAGACTATCGCACGGTATTACTATACTGTTCGAATTAATTGGAACAAACAGTAAGAAAATGATTTTATCTAAGGCCTTAGCTTTTGATAATTATATACTTAAGTAGACAGAAAAATCACTATATTAGTACGAAACATCTCCTCCTGTAGCAGAAATGACCTTTTTAACTCGTCGCTTTCACTAGTGCAGCGGACATACTCTTTACTTCATCATCGCGAAACTAAACTTAAATAACGCATGTTATCAATTACTCTATGTCTGGCAACTCATCTTATCTAAGCGACGCCTGAGAATATGCGAACATTCTCATTATTATTTAAGTCTGGTGAATTACCAGACCAAATTGGTACATTTATTTTATTTTCCTTTACTAAGTCTGGAACAATTTCGAATTGGGACAAGAAGCCAAGTCTCGTTGAAATGTTCCCTCAAATGTTTACATGAATGCAATAAATCTGCAGCGTATTATTTATATATATTTAACAAAATTCATCATGACT
>BMAO01016366.1:0-13553 GCA_019973975.1 Trichonephila clavata | reverse complement strand
GAAGATTATTTATTTTTTTCCAGTGGAAAAATGTTGCAATTTTTATAATGTATCTTTTTTCTAATACAAGGCTTAAAGTAAATTATTCCTTTTCTGTATATTAAATGGTACTTATTTTCTAAAAATTTATCGAGTGATAGACATTATAACTTCTCTGCTCCTGACGGTGTTAACACTGCATTATGAAATACTTTAACAGAATAACCACAATCGAAGAATCTGACTTCAATACAAAGGGACTCAGGTATTTAAAATTTTTTTTTTACTTTTAATGCTAAGTCTTTTTGATTTTTATCATTATTTAAAGAAATAGCTGATATGGTGAGCATGAAATACTATTTATATTCTATCTATAAAATGTTCATAACTGTATGTTACATTAATCGTGTAATTAATTACTTCAATTTTTTCAATTTTCTCGCAGTTTTGAAATGAAATAAGATTGTTTTAAATAGAATTAGTTCGTAAGTATTTTATAAAGCATTTTATATCTTAGTATGAAAATTTACTTTCTTAAGTCTGTTTTAACAAATTACTCAATAATTCAAAATAATGGTGTCACTCAATGTTATTTATGTTCATAAATTTGAAAAAAAAATTCAAAATCTTGTAATTCCTTTTTTTTTAATTAATATATTTGCCAGGAAGAAGAAACTAAAAAAAAATGTTTCTTATAAGCACACTTAATTATATAAGAGTATAAAGAATGCTGAAAAATACTGCGAGTAATGCGGGAAAATCGAATTAATAGAAAACATTTCTTTGTGATTATTCAAATGTAACGAAGACTTATTCAGTGTTTTCATTGAAATGTTTGACTCTTTTAATTCAATAATAATATAGTTTTTCATGTAGCTTCTTCAAATGTAGTAATTAGCATGGTTTCTAACGTTTTTTAATGGAAAATATCTTTAGATATATTTGAACTAAATAAAATTTTGATTTGAGAGAAAGAGAGAGAAGTTTCTTATTTTCAACACTCAAATTTTTACAATTTTTCTCGATTATGGGCATGAAAGAAGGATAGATTTTATAAATCCTGCTTCACTTATGTTCACTACAAAATTTTTAATTGCCTTGAAAAAAGAATCTTTTAAAATTTTTGTATCTTTAATAAACCGGCAAAATTAATAGTCAAAAAGTAGATAAAGTAAATTATGCTAACAATATTTTGCTAATTGAAGCACATTATTTGATGTTAAACTAAGTTATTTAGAATTGTTTTTTATAATTTGATTTATTGTTGATTATAAAGGAACTACATCTTCCTTCAGTTACATCTAAGCAAATTAAAGTGATTATTTTTGTTTTACAAAAAGTAGAAGAATCAGGTATATATAAAGGCATTTTATGAATTGAATTATATGCAATAATTTTTTTAATGAAAATCGTTCCTTTGTGATAATTTTAAAGGATGTATCATCGTCTTATTTAATTAGAACAATTAAATTTAACTATAATTTTTTAAATTTTCGTAATTAAACATTTTTTGTTAATTTACATTACTTACATTAAAATTTTTTTTGAAGTTTTTAAACCTTCATCTGTTGCGTCAGAAGTTATAAGTATATTTTATATATTAAATTTAGTAATTTAGAAGCAAATATGTGTTTAATGAATTGAAGTTATTACATAAAACTTGAAACGAATTAATATTCAAAAGTTCATTGAAAAAAAAAAGATTTTTTTGCCAAATTTTTAAAATGTTCTTAAAGATGTTACACTAAACCGTTCTATTCCTAGAGATTCACTTTCAAACATTTTATTTTTAGCATATGTTATATTACATTACATTACGCTTACAGCAAAAGTATTTTATTATATTTATAACGCAACGAATTTTAAACTTCTGAAATCACTAACTTTAAATTTCTTACCGAAACATCTCTCTCTCTATATATATATTATAAAGGGATTAAAGTTTATACATTTACGCTGATGTAAGCTTCAGGGTAGAATAATAATTTCGGAAGTTTTTTGAATTTCCTCAAACTTTAGCATTAATATGACCAACATAAAAAATATTTTAACATGTTTTAATTTTTCCAAAAAAGAAAAATGGTGAAAATTGATAATTTGAAGGCTCTTAAAATTTATGAGTCTTTTAATCGACGCCAGTTAATAAAAATATATTTCTGTTGGATATTTTATTGTAAAGGACCAGATTGAGACTGGATATATATAACATTTTATGATCGACCATCGACCATTAATGCTTTTATTGCCATGTCAGTGTTTATTTATTTTTATTTTTTGTTGCTCTTTTCACTGTTCATCACACAAGCTCTCACCATCATAACAACTGATTTATTTACTCATAAATATTAAATTTAACACTTAATGGAAATAGTAAGCCTTAAATAGCATTTCTAGTGATATATAACAAAGAACTATTAAATATATTTATAAAAAAAAATCATATCAACATGCTTTTCTATTTGATTTGAAAAGTGATTGTTTTACGTTGCTTACCTGCATCTTTTCAGGCTCCTTTTCTGATAAGACACCATTTAAAACAATAATCTATGTATCTTCCTGGTTGTTACTCTTTTCATAGTTGTATTTCATAAAAATTAAGGCTATATTTGAAACTACTAAAGTACTATTATTTCTCCAGCATGCTAAAAGCCATTTTCTCAAGAAAAAGTTTTAATACTTTAGTAACACAAATAATGCAAATATTATTATAACTAAATACTTTTTATATTACTTTCCCCGAAATAGAAGAGATCTACTTATACAATCTGATAAAATTACAAACTATTTCCATTATTATTTTAATATGCTAAACTTTTTGTTTACCTGAATTCACCAATTTTTCATATGTTTTAACCCTTTATTCACCGCATTATGATTTAGTTTTTTTCATGCAATATTTTTTTTTCTCAATCCCTGCATTGAAAATTAAAGGATATACATAAACAAAGTACTTAACGTTGCGAAATTTAATCCGTTAGAGCTAATTAATTAATTAAAGCTATTCAACTGTAAAATTAATTATTTACACTGTTCACTTAAAATAAATAGTCAAATCATTTTCTAAGGTCATTAACGTACAAAAAAAAAAAGACACCTTTTACATTAACAACTTATTTTTCGGAACAAAAATGATAATCCGATCAAAAAAAAAAATGTCAGCTGAAAACGCAATTTCTAAGAGGGGATTTAAAAGAATATTTCTGATAACTATCATCAAATTATTTGTAAAAAGGGTTATTCTATGTCATTTTAAAGTGACCGGTACTATAAGTTCGTCGGTAGATAAAGGGTTGAATGTTGCTTACATGACTATTTTGCATTTAAAATTCTCTTATGGAACTATTATTTTAAAACAACTTTTTTTTGGGTTGCTATAATACTCCTAGAAATTATTCACTTATCTTTAAAGTACTCTTATCATGGTACACTTATCTAACTCATCACACATTATATTTAGGACCCCTTTTAATACTTATGATTGGTTGCGCGACTAATATGATGTCAATGATAGTGTGCTCATCGTGACATTTAAAGCATTAAGATTGACTAAATACGCATGTAAAATGTTTATGATGCTTACATTGAGCAAAATTTTCTCCTAATCACAATATCTTTTTATTACGATCGAAAAAGAAGTAAAAGTCTATTTTGTGGATGATTCATTTTTCTCTTGATTTTGATTTTTTTTCTTTTTTATGGCGCAAGATTCATTTTTCTGAAACCATTCATATAACATTAAAACATTTAGAACAGTATAATATAGAGTTTTTAAATTAAATATCTATTCTTAAATATTAATAGTAAGTGGTTATAACATACTAGTAATTCATTCTACATGAATCTTAAAGCAAATGAAGAATGGATAACATTTTTCTTGAGGAAAGAAAAAGGAATATATTTTGGATGTTCTTTATTCTTAACTACAATAAATAGTATTTATATATATATATTATATATATATATATATTATATATATCCAACTATTACATTGAAATTTTTAATTTATATGTGTACTTTTTCATTACTGAATAATTGCTCATTTTTAAATATTTTTTTATAGTATGTTCACGAAAAGAAATACTTGAGTGTTGAACTTATTTTAAAACATACATCTCATCGTATCTTGTGGAACACATATAAAATATTTAATATTAATATTAAAACCTAATAATTTACCAACACATCGTGTTTAAAAGTTGATTATATAATTTTATTACTATCCATCGTTTTTTAATTTTAAATTTCAACTTTGATCCTTAGGAAAACAGATATTTTTTAAGCATATAAGCATAGTTATTTTTCATAAGAATCCAATCAATCGAATTTATTTGTGAAGAAATGAATATAAAATAGATGGGATTTTAATTAAATGTTAATATTAGTTGAAAACTGTTTATGGTTCCTGTGTAATGGTGTTACATCGTTTTTGTAAGCAACATAGATGTTTTACAAGAAGTACATTTTGCTGTAGATTTCACAATTTTTAGGTCTTACTTTTAGGTCTTTTTAGGCATAAAATATTTTATGGATTTGGAAAATGTCATTTGGATGAATGTTTTATGGTAAAATATGTAGCGTCGATCGCTTATTATGGAACATCACGACAACTAAACATTTCAAAATAGATTTTAAGGAATCTCCTGTACTAATACTAAACTCTACATTCTGAAATGATTAGGATATTTAAATGATATTAACTAAGGAATTTTTAACTTCTTTTTAAGATTAGTTTGTATAATTTTTCATGATGCAAACCTGATTTCTTGATTGGTGAGGATAGAAGCCATAATATATCACTGAAATTTCAATTTAACATAAACTGAACACAACGTTCCAGTTAGAAATGTCAGAAAATTAAAAGCATGTTTGCCCCTGTCATCACAACAAAATTAAATTCAAATTTATGCCATTGTAAAATGATAAAAAAATCTTCTTAAGAATAGCGAATTGGCATTTTTCCTTAGTTTAATTTTTTTTATAAAAAATTAAATAAAAAAGGCAGCTAAAGATTTAGAGAAAATGTTCTTCAAAGAGAGGTTATTTGCATGTTCTCAGTTAAAAATATAAGTAAAAAAAAACCATCATTCCTCGAGATAAACCAACTGACTATTAAGAGGCATAACTATTCCAATGGTTCATATTTGACGATATTTTACTAAACATTTTGGCAAATTTATCGTAAAATGATGCGATAAGTAAATACATTTTGTTAAACAAGTTCTGAAAGTTGATTTTAAGAAATAATGAAGATGATATAACATTGGCATCGGACAGTTCCATTTTGAAATTGATAGGGAAAATACGTTTTCCTTTCGGAACTTTGTATACCACAGACTAGCTGTCAGATCCCGTTTAGGTACTGTAACCTCATTTATGGCAATAAAAAAAAATATTTACATAACATTGACCGACTGTTAAAAATACTTTCACGGAGGTATTTTACGATTTTTTGAAAACAGAAGACGTTCGTGTGTCGGAGTTTTGTTGTGAATTTATAAATAAAATTATAATAAATTATTGACTTTTATATGATATTCATCATAAGCAGAGAACACTTTAATTACTTACTAATCTGACACACACATGCTTTATAATTCTTAAATTTCTATTGAAAACAAATATAAACGTTTACTCTGGTTGTTCAGGCTGCTTTATGCTAATGATTGGATATTGTATTGATATATATGTTTATATACTTTTTAATCTATTTACACTATAATTTAAATAACATAGATTTTATTAAAAGTAAAAATATTATTAGCGGTTGTTTTATTTATAATCAGTAGTCAAACTATAATGTTAAAGTTTAAATGCTAATTTCTATCAGAAATGCAATATTTATGAACAATTGTTACAATGTCTTTAATAACTTGACATGAGCGTTCTCGTGAAGTGTGAGATATTTCTGACTTTTAATTTTTAAAGTATCAGTATAGACCATTTTTCTCCAAAACTCTCACGACACAATATTCTCTGGAAAAAAAATAACGTCACCTACTGGTCTAGAGACTACCCGTTTGGGAATGGAAATAACCTCAGTAGTCAAGAGAAAACTGGTGCTGATTTGTTTGAAGTCTTTGAAGTTCTTATTTCAGTGAAGTCAAATCTTCACCTCAAAATTTATTGCTGTAAATATCCTCCAGTCTTTCCAACATCCCACAGGGAACAGCTAATCTGTTAGTTAAGTGCTTAAAGTAATCGGAGATTTTTCAAATTATTGTCTGAGATTAAGCATATACATAGTTTTATCTTTCATAAATATTTAGTTATTTCAATCCTAAAATTAAAATTGATTCTTTAATGATCCTACTTATAGTATATGCAGTTAGGATTAAGTTTTAGAACTTTATTATTTGCAAAACTCTATGATGCAGTATATAAATTAAAGCAAATTATTCTGTAATATAAAGTTACTCAGTAATCCCTGTTTTTGATGAAATGTTACTGAAAGCAGATTTAATAATTCAGATATATTTTTTTAAATTTCATGTTAGACATCTGTATGTATATAAAATAAATGATACTGATTTTGCATAAAGTATATAATTTTGTCTAAAAAATTAGTATTACATCATGTTTACTATATTTTATATACTTCCCAAAGCTTCTACTACTGTAATATATTTGACGAAAATAATTTTTTAACTTGTTTAACTTAAATGCATAATAAAGCTTTTGAAAGGCGTTTTTAAATAATACAGACAAAACACATATAATTGAGTATGAGAAAAAGATATATATAGTACATATATATGTCTTTTATGAACTAATGCTTTATCATTCTTGTATGTGTGTACTTATGTTTATCAGTATAAAAATATAAAATTTGTTCGATTTTTCTATAAATTACAACGATCTGTTTTTAGAAAATGTAAATTAGAATAGTTAAATATTTATCTTTAAATGCTCTTATGTAAATCTTTTTTCCCCTTTTAAGCTATTTAACTGTGATTTATGTACCAATTTAAGTTTATCTGAATAAACCTTTAAATTTTATTTCTTAATCATTAAAATGAAATTCCCCTAATTTTCTTAATAAACCTTTTAAGAGAACCAGGACAACATACATATCCAAAAAATCGATTTTTCAATTTTAGTATTAAAAAAAGTGCATATTTTTCTGAATCTTAAAGTATATAACACTTATATGTTTGTTATAAAATAACTTTAAAGTATGAAAAAAGTCATTGACACAAATGTAAACAAACGTTTGGCCTTTTTTTTTTTCACTTTTTCTCCAAAGCATAATTTTTTGCTTTTAGGTACAGTTTTTAAAAAAAACTATTGTACTGTATGGTTCCAAACTTTTTATACTTCTATTCAGGATACATGTGCCTATAGTGAACCTATTTTTTTTAAAATCGAAGTAGTACATAGTTTTAAAAAAAAAGGGTTCAATGGAAAAAAGGGGGAAAATAAAAGCTTTCAAAATTACAATTCTTTTTTAAAGAAATCATCTTAATATTTTACTACAAAATAGGTTCACTATATTTTTTGTATTGTTTTATACAGGTGCAAAAGATGTTTCACATATTTAAGAGATACTTTTTTTAAAAAAATGGTATCTAAACATAAGCATGTATTATGAGATCTCAACAATTATGTCCAACTTTAATTAAACATAAAAAAAATTAAATTAAAATTTTTTGTTGCATTTCTACAGAATGATTAACATATCTTTGTTAAGATCACAAAAAAATCTAATCTCCATATTGGAAATTTTAAAAGATGTATGTCCCATAAACAAAGAGTTTTATTTTAAACATTTTACTCTTTCGAGCATATCCTGATGCTCTTAAAGTTAATTTTTTCATAAATAAAAAAAATTATTGAAGTCTTAAACAAGTATCAACAATTAATCACTTTTTGAAAGTTAATTCAAACCAAATTGTCATCCATTGGCTTAAAATTCAAATCACTGAACATTCGCAAACTTTACTACTTGTTCTCTGTTACTTGATAACTTGATATCTGAAAGGCTCAAATATTTAATCACATCGCCTCATGTCACGTGATATCTTTACGCTAATTTAAAAAAAGATCGAAAAAGCACTCAACATCTCTCAGTAAAGAAGGAAAAACAAATCTCAAACAAACACCGTTGGAAAGATGCACTCTATTTTTTTTTCTGTCGTCTTTTCAATTTACGGATGTTATGGGGAAAAGCCCACCGATTAGGGCAGCCAGTTGCTATTCCCTTGATGCATGTGTCAAATGAAATGTTATTAATGCGATCAGTCGAGCCATGAAACGGAAGCCAGGAGTTCATTACGGATGCAATCCACGATCAGAAGAGGTTCATTGTCCGACATTTCTCTACCTTTACCCCTTCCAGGATCACTCAAAAATGGAATAAGCAATCATTGTACTGAGTTACTAGTATGTTTGTAATAGGAGAACCCAACAGAGCGATTTGCTGAATTTAGAGCTGTGCACAGAGAAATGACACCCTCAATTGGATTGTTATGCAGATTAGATGGAATGGATTGAGTCGTAAATATACAGATCACTCTCTTACTGAAGATGTAGTGGAACTTTTGGGAGACAATAGTCTTCCATTAGTAGTTTGATTTGTATAAGATGCAATTAAATGCTTTTAACGATAAAATATCTCACAGGGAATACTTTTATTAGAGTCTTTCAAAGATTTTCTAAAATAACTTTTGATCTGCACGTCGCTTCGTGCCTTAATATTAAATCCAAATAATTTAAAATGTTTGAAATTCAATTTTTAAGCTTTAAGTCTTACAAGTTTTTTGAAGGCACATTTTGGAGAGCATTAATTTATTATCTAACATTGCCTAGCAACCATTAACAACGATATTAATAAATTTGACTAATTTTATAGAATAAAAATACTTGTTTTATAATAGGAAATGAAGGAATTTCAGGCATATTATTATTATTTTCTCAAGTTTTATTAGTAATGCTCTCTTAAAATATTTTTTGCTTTGAAAGAGGAATGGAGTTTTGTTAGTATTAAAATCGTAAAAATGTAAATATAACAATATATTCAATGCAAATGATGCATGAATTCATAATATTAGTTGTGATTGATATTACTTCAATAGAAAATAAAGAAATTTGTTCATTTTACGCAAATATTTTTTAAACTTTCATAGAAGACATGGAACTCTACACAGAAAAATAAATTGAAGATTAGTATCCTTTAAGAATAAGTTAATTGAATAATTCTGAGTTACATAATTATTTAAATAGAATTTTAAAAAGCGTTGCTACCAAGAAAAAAGGCTTTAAAAAGTTAGCTCAGTGATCTAATTTAAGTTCCATTTACTACAAAAAGGGCATAACAGTTTCTTTTATATTAATGAATTAATTTGCAACGAACCTCATCTATAAAACTTAAACTACTCGTGTGAGAAAAAGACGTATTTAAAAATTATCATTCGAGTCATTCAAAAAACACATCAGTTCCATTTTTTAGAACAATTAGGATCATAAAATGATCGATGATTAATTACATTATAGCCGTATAATATTGTAACATGAATCGATATATCTTGAATAGCAGATCCTGAATTTATTGAGAAAGGTTTGAAAAACAAAAACAAGATTTGTGTATTTAAATTTTATTATTGAAAATTGTAAGATATAAATTAAATTTTCGGTTTTTAAATCACCTGTAATTTACGAAATTGTCAGTTTCCTTACATGAAATGCTGTTAATTATCAAAAAGTAAAAAGAGAGAAATAACAATGAGGATATTTTAAAAGGGATCTTCGTGTGGTCAGTTCTTTTTTTACTTATCTTTCTACTAAAAAGGATAGGTTCATAAAATACCTTGCCTATATATAATAAGTATTTCCTTTTTAGCGTAAATTATCCGTATTTTTAAAAATAGTAACCCACACTTAATGAATATATCTATTTACTATTATTATATAATTTTCTTCGAGAGGAGCTGGGTAACAAATAAAGCTAAGCTAAAGCTAAAACTATCTCTGTTTTTTCTGTAAAAAATCATTTGTCCTCTCTTTTATTTCAAAATTTATTATTGAAATAGTTCTTGAAATCATCTATAAGAATCTATATGTAAAAATACAATAAAAAGGTTTAAAATTTTAAGAAAAATATGGCTAAATTTGGAAACTCCGAATTGTATTCTAGAGGGAAAGAATAATTTTTCGTTATAGCTCACTTTTATCATCCTAGATGGCAGCACAGCTTTGTGAAATTCTCAACCAAAATGTTTTTTAAATGTTTTATACATAATAATCGGAAACACACAATAATAGTACCGTACTACTGAAAAGAAACAACAAACCAGTATTTTGTCAAGTTATTAGAACACAAATATGTGCTTAGTCATTAAACATTCATTTTTATTCACGTTTTAATGTCAATTTTCGATTCCGATAAATTTAAAATAACAGTTACTCTCACTTGTACTAAGAGTTAATCACTACGAATTTCACACATATTTTAAGTTAAAATTTAAATTTAAGGAAGTTAAAATTTTAACATCATTAATGATTTTTTGCGAATTTTTTTAAAAAAAAATCTTAATCTGTACTAAGCGCATTCGTTCAATGATGTCTGCTTTTTGCGCTAATATTAAAGATAGGGATATTTTTTAATCTCAGGAGGCCACATTTAGAACCTTTAATGATTGAAATATTTATTTCAAAAATCTTTATTATTTTTTTTTCTTTGTCTAGTTAATAAATAAGTTCAATTACATTAATTCAAAATGCTCATCTCTTAATTATTCTTATATGTCGATAGTGCTAAGCACATTGGAGAATAAATACAAATATTCACAAGAATATTTTAAATTATCTATAGCTGTCTAAGGATAAAACAGATATAGGTATTCAATGCAGTATTCAAATAATCACATTTGTAAGCTTCATCTCCGGAAACGTCCAAATCAATTTCTAGTCTGGAGTTAAGTGATGATCCAACGCTGAGGAGAGTGAGTGAATGAGTGAATGTTAAACATATAAATATATATATATATATATATATATAACCGAGTTTTAAAAGTCCATCAGTGAAATGGGATATATGAAAAGCAGATAAACGTTCAGTTATCGTTTTCTTTAGATGAAAGAGGTTCAAAATTAAGAAATTTGTACCCAAAGTCTTCGTCTAGTATCTTGCGACATGTGTGTTAATTACAATAACACTATCAACTATTTAATATTACGATATTAGTAGATAATTAAATATAAAAGAAATATTAATTGTAAAGATAGTTTTGGGTAATACAATCTATTTACAATTCAAAAATAGGTAATACTTATTTATACTGATGGTAATGAAACGATTTTTAATCCCTAAAATATTTTAATTCATTCAGATCAGTAAGACCCTGTAAACTCCGTATACCCAAAAAGCATATTTTTTTATCCTCATAGGAATTAATTCCATTTATATATAAAATTTCTCACCAAAAATTCGCGCTTGTGAGATTTTTTTTATTCAGCTCATTTTTTTTGTAAATGTGAAAAATAACAATAATATCTTAAAAACATGTTCTTCAATGTTTTTGCTTTTAAAAAAAATCAAACTTTTATATTTTCACAGAAATAGGCAAGAATAGTTCAAAAGAATCTTATCATAAATCTCTTTCAAATTAGTAACAAGAGATTTACTTTTTACATAAAAAAATTGTAAAAGTCGAAATGGACCTAAACTTCTTTTTGTGGCGTTTTCTAATGATTTACTCTGTTTGTATTGATCATACAAAACTGAAATTTATTTTTAAAAAAATAATTTGAATTTCAATTTAATTGAGTAATTTACAATTAGGGGCACAGTAGCCTCTAAGATTATGATAATTTAAATTTACAAATAATTTCTGTCTATAAAATTTTTTATGAAATTGCTGTGCATCTTAAATGAAATACTAATTATGTGGAACAAGTACAAAAATTCTAACTACATTTATTTATCATTTCTTCTTGAAAAGCGATGTATCTGCGTTTTTAAGTTAAAATGAAAAATCGTAGACCCTTTTTTTAGATATATATATGGATGAGAAACTTAGAGATCATTTAGGTCCATATGAATCTCCTAGTCTATTCGTCACTTGACCGAAGTTAAAAATTATAAGGTCTGTGGTCAATAGCCAATGAGTGCGATGTATGTATGTATCACAATCAAATCACAACGAATCCTCTAGTTCATAAAAAGCGACATTCCAAACGGATTTGAATTTTGTAGAAGAAAAAACTTTTTAACATTTTTCAATGCATTCATAGCAATTTTTAATTTAAAATTCCCTTTCTTTCTCGCAATAACAATTTTATTATCAATTACATCCAAAACTTTATTTAATAATATATTACTATTTTCATATCTTTTTTGCATACATAGTCCCAACTCAAAAATTTATCCTCTTCGATTATATTTAAAAGAAAACTGAGCATAGCAAGGATTCCCGCTTTAGAGAAAAAATGAAATAAAACATTAAATAAAATACTGATGCTGCAGTTTAATAAGGCGTGGGGTCACCTCTGACAGCCAGGCACGCTGCACAGCGATTTACCATACTTGCTATGAGATGATGAATGAGTTGTGGACTCAAACGGTTCCAAGCTTCTTGGAGAGCTCTCTTCAGTTCTGTAACGGAGCTTGGTGGGTGCGAAAGGGCTGCAATTTGTCTCCCGAGCATATCCCATACATGCTCGAATAGGATTTAAATCAGGGAGTTCGCAGGCCACAACATGCGCTGGATGTTTTCCGTTTCAAGGAAGTCATCAATCAGCACCGCTTGGTGACATGTCGCATTATCATCCATGAATATGAAGTCAGGACCGACAGCACCTCGAAACAAGCGAACATAAGGCTCAAGAACTTCGTATCTCGTCACAGACCCCGTGTCAAAGAAATGGAGGTCTGTGCGGCCGTCCATCATGATGCCTGCCCATACCATTACTCCCCTTGATGGAAAATGATGTCTTTCCGTTATGTTTCTTGGTTCAAAACGTGTTCCACGTTCTCTCCATATCGTTACCCGCCGAGAATCACTACTCACACTAAACCGGGACTCGTCACTGAACATCACATTGGCCCACTCTCCCACACTCCAATGTTGATATTTCAAACTCCAGTTCAAACGAGCGCGTTTATGCGCAGACGTGAGGGAATGCAAACTGCTGGTCTTCTGGCATACAGGCCAGCATGATTGAGTCTCCTGTAAAAGTTCGTCTCGAAATTCGTATTCCTGTGGCGACTGTGAGCGCCGAACCCAGTGCTCTGGCAGTACTGCCCTCTGACGTCGCGCACTTATTACCAGATATCGGTCTTGGCGAGGGGTTGTGACTCTTGGTCGACCTGATACTGGTTGTTGGTAACATCTCCCGTTCTTTGAAACCTCTGCCACAGTCTTGACATCAACAGACTGGTCCACATTCAGAATTCGAGACACTTCGGTTTGTGATTCCAGCATTCCACGATTCTTCCTTTCGTAAACATGTCCAATTGGCGTCTTTGTGCCATCATTCACTTGTTTGATGTTAACAACGTTCCTTCGCACAGCAGTTGCACGAAACTTGTCTGAACTGCCTATGCTGCGTGAATCGGTTTCTCCGTTCCGACATGCACC